>JAQFZY010003102.1:0-10279 GCA_034696285.1 Hypogastrura burkilli | reverse complement strand
CTTTATGGCTCATGTACTCTAGAAATGTGTAGAAAATTAGTTGCTGATTCCGCGTTAGGGCGGGCTTGTTGGCTAGTACTGAATAATGACCATTCAGGGCCCTACATTCATTTTATAACCTTTCTAATCTCGATATTCAACTTAAAATATTATCTTAGATTTTCTCAGTTGTCAACTAGTAAACTGAGGGCACCGACATGGCGAAAAAGAAATTAGGTTTTCGATCAGTAAGGCGAAAAATTTCGAAAAAAGGACATTTTCGCCAAATTGACCGGGTACCAATTTCGAAAAAAGGACATTTTCGCCAAATTGACCGGGTACCGAAAGGACAGGTTATTCGGCTGCGGCTGGGGAGTAGGCGTAGCTAACAGGAGCCTCAATGCAAACCTGAGCTAATGTTTCTCTCTTGTACATGTAGTATTTTCACCATAAGGATTTCTAAAAACTGGTTTGATGGTGCGGGCTTTTTCATTTTAAAAAATTCAGAAATGGGATAGTCGCACCTCAAACGTTATCTACCAGAATTGATGTGAAAAAGTTGAAAATTACGGGAAGCAATTCTCAGAATAATTTATGGCTCCGCCCCAAACTTCGCCTTACTCCCCAGCCCAATAGGAATGTACTGCGCGTTATCACCTCACAGCACAGCACAGTCCAGTCCATGTGGTCTAATTATAAGTGAGGTCCTACGGTGACATTTTGGATTTGGTCAGGCTGGAAAGTCATATTTGCTCAATTTACTTTGTAACGATGCATTAGGAAATCTAAAAACTATCCGTGGGAAATTTGTTTTTGTGAACCTTGTCACACGAGTCATCATAAATAAAACGACTTAAGAACAAGTAAATGTATATGGAAAATTCCGCGATTTTTTTAAAACTGTTATTATGATGATTAGTTTTCAATTGTCACTTTTTCTAGTGCTAAAATTATCTTATTGTCAACTTTACTAATATGGGGAACTCAATTAATGAATTAGGTTCCGGTGCCCAAAGGACATAATTTGGTACCGGGGGACCTAATTAGGGCCCATGGACTAGATTGCCCGAATATTATAATATGCTAATCCGAGGTTGAAGTTTACATACTTACCGTTGCTATAAGCATTGGGTAGTGACAGATTTATCATGTCATGTCAATTATATGTCTACTCACTCCTCTCTAAGTTAAGTCTACATATATCAAGTGGAGCTTCTTCCTACCTGCCATGAAGCAGGCAGATAAAGGTAACCTAGTCGCCAAGTTGGAGGACTGAGACTGATCGACTTCATTTGCAAAAGCTTTAGTTCGTGCTGAGGCAAGGTCTGAGGGTTGTGCCATTGATTAGTGAATGGACTGAAAAAGGGAGAGGTGCCATTGTGATCACATTGTGACCCTCTTGTCACGAGAGGCTAATCTTCCAATTAAGTCTGTTTCTGTTCTACACGTGTGTATGGGAGTAATCTTATAGCTGTGGATATGATGATACCAAACCATTCACTCCTATCTCCTCTGCCCTCGCCCTCTAATCAATCTTTATTTATTAATTCATCCAAGAAAATGCGTGTCTTCTACACTTCTGTTGCAGAATAAAGAGGTATCAATAATGGAAGTATCAGGGCAAGGTGTTACTTCTAAATAATAAGTGCTGTTTTGGAGAGAGCGAAATGGAAGCTAATGTGTGTTTGGTTGCCGAACAGAGATTGTCTCAACAACAATCAGACGTTCCTCCTCCGATAACATACATACATTTACGTATTATGTATTAACTAATCTAAAATCGAAATAGGATAGCTTATGGGTACTATGAACTATGAACATTTAGTATACAGTACATTAGTACATTTATTTAAGGAGCTCTATTTATTTGATACAATCTTCAGGAATTTCCCCCTCTTCTAAATGACAACATCCTGAAAGTGGCACGGGGTGAGAAGCCTTCAAGAATTCCAATATGGATAATGCGTCAAGCAGGAAGATACCTTCCAGGTATGTGAATAATTGTTATGTTGTTTAATGTTAAAATACAAATTATGCCTACTACTGTGCCATAGAATCTAACTTCATCACGAGGTGTCGGAGTTTTTACACCCAAAAAATGGGTCCCATGAGCTCCTCTTCAGCAGGTAAAGCTGGGAAGCTATTCTGTGGAGCTCATGGATCCCCTTTTCGGGGCGTAGAAACTCCTACACCTCGGGATGAAGTTAAAAAGGATGGCACAGTACGCAGATTAAGGGGTTGTATTTTTTTCCCGTGACACAAGTTTAAAGATTTTAATGTTTACGTGTTTACAGAGTTCCTTGAGGTTCGCAAAGATCATGATTTCTTTGAAATTGTGAATAATCCTGAGCTTGCAGCCAAAGTGACTTTACAACCAATTCAAAGATATGACTTAGATGCTTCTATAATATTCTCCGATATTCTAGTTGTTCCGCAAGCCGTTGGAATGATTGTAGAGATGAAGCCAGGAGTAGTAAGTTGCTACTGCTCGTTAAAAACCGAAACGCATCAAAATCCATAAAATGTTTATACAGCCGTTAATGATTATGTGCAAACAATTTAGGGACCTGTTCTCCCATCCCCACTTCAAGGACCTGCGGACTTGTCCAAGCTAAACTTTCAAGTGAATTGTAAAGAGTTTATGAGAGGAACTTTAGAAGCAATTACTCTAACAAGAAAACTGCTCAAGGGTCAGGTTCCTTTATTGGGATTTTCTGGAGCTCCTGTAAGTTACTCTACAAATAATATTTATTTAGCTTAAGCAATAGAGTGGCTTCATAGTTTCGAATATTTCTGTTCTTGTATTTCTAGTGGACTTTAATGAGCTACATGATTGAGGGAGGTGGAAGCCGAACCCTGACAAAGGCTAAATCTTGGCTCTACAAGTACCCATTGGAATCTGAGAAGTTACTGTACCAGCTTGGTGACGTTGTGATCACTTATCTAGTGGAACAAGTTAAATCTGGGGCACAGGTAAAATGACAGCAAACATGATGTACAAGTATTAAGTAATTTGTTTCACTATTTCGAGTTGTGTCTTAGTAATCTAATTTGAAACAATAGATGCTCCAAGTGTTTGAATCCCATGCGGATCTTCTAAGCCCAGATCTTTTCAAAAAGTTTTGTCTTCCAGTTCTGAATAGAATTCAAAATGAAGTAACTGCACGTACTCAGGCTTTTGGTTTGGAGCCAGTTCCAATGGTATGATCTTTTAAAGCATTCAGAGAATCTATAGATTATTGAGCATATTTACGCGATCATTATACAAGCCAACAAGCCCACGCTAACGCGGAACGACTAACTACGTCTTCTAATTATTTCTAGGGTGCATGGACCACCATTATCAGGAGTTCAACTTAAACAAACGCAGCCACGGCCCATGCACGCTAGAAATCATTATAAGACGTAGTTAGTCGTTCCGCGTTAGCGCGGGCTTGTTGGCTAGTCAAAGGAAGATTTAAATCTGTAATACAATATTCGACTAATAATATGTCAAACCACAGAGTTCTGAATTAGGTGGCTTTGGCCGAGGCTATTCTAACCCATATAAACACGGCAATATTCAATACAGAATACAATACGTGTTAGTAACCGGAGTTTTTATATTTTGCCCTCTTCACTATGGATATTATCGGGTTCAGTGACCCATTTTTCGCCCTTCGGCAAGATCCCGGGCTGACCCCGAGCCTCTGCTACAGCACAAAAATATCTTCAGTCTCTGGATTCGATAGTTTGGGAGTTTGAAATGTAGATATACTTGATTACTCAAGTGAACAGAATAATTAACTTTAAAAAGTAGGACATCTGTCCGTGTTTTCAGATCTCAATAAAGAGGAAGTGTGAGTGTGAGATCTGCTGCGGTTTGAGTTTTCCCGACACCTCTGTTGCTTGTCTTGTTGTAGCAGTATTTAGTGTAGCAATGTTTAGTCAGGAAGATCCCCTTACTGGTGTACACTCTGACATGTACTTGCCAATGCCCCATATTCTTAAGTCAAATCCCCCTAACAACCCCCCCGCCCCCTGTTGTTTATACCTTTATTGACGAACGGACAACGCCCGTTATCGCTTTTATTGTAGTAACTAGCCAACAAGCCCGCCCTAACGCTGGATCAGCAGCTACATTTTCTACACATTTCTAGAGTACATGGGCCATGAATGTGTTGAATTAAGGTATGATGGCACATGTACTCTAGAAAAGTGTAGAAAATGTAGTTGCTGATCCCGCGTTAGGGCGGGCTTGTTGGCTAGTCAAAGTAGACATATTAAAATACACTTTAATGGAAACTCACTCTATGTCCATCCCTACGGCATATTACCACTAACACTAACCCAAGAAAAATTGCTCAATCGCCATTTCCCGTAAATTTCCTGGCGTGTAGTTGTGAATTCCCAATCATGGGTGTAGTTCCTAGAACGCTAGAGCCTAAACGCAAGAGCTCACTGCCAAGCTAAATATAAATAGTGAATCGCATCGTAACGAAAACAGTCACTTCAGCTTCAAACTCAGCCTTTGCTCGGCTTGCTTAAATTAAAATGTACAAAAAATCGCTCCGGTGATAATTGGTGCCTGCGAGTTCATCAAACCCCCTGGCAACATGTGACCGCTTTTGTTTACACTTTTATTGACTTCACGATTATTAGTATAGTATGTACAAGTAACGACCTCGCCTTCGGCTCGTGTCTTATACTTGAGCACGCGGCTCCGCCGCTTAGCGCGTTTGGCTCTACACTTGGAACGAATTAGTGCAAATATAGGATTTAATAGTAAGCACGTACATATATAACTCATTCTAGCGATACATGTAATGGAAAATGATTTGGGCCGAAATAAGACATATGATAAAATTAGTAGAGAATAGTAATTTATATTTTTTGGACCCTTGACCCCTTGGGGAGTGTTGAAAAAATGCTCACTCGAGGGACTAACTTGTCAAAGGAAAGCATAGCTGACGTCCTGAGACGTATCAAGGTACGACCGCTCCATTTCTATACTGTACTCCAGTATGGATATAAAGTAGTCGACCAGGGTGGCTATCGGGTTATGAGAAATAACGCGTTACCTGGAGATTTCCGAAATGGCCCAAACGTGAGAGCCCATCATCGGCTTGAGTTAGGCTGACCATCTATCCCCCTTTACGTGGGATTATCCCCGTTTCGGGAACTCATCCCCCGCTCCCTCTAGATATTCGAAGGGGGATAGGATTATCCCCCTTTTCAATCCAAGGATATTTTTTTGATAAAAAAAAGTATACGTGCATAGCGCATAGAAGAGTACAAAGCGTAGAGCATGTGCACAGTCCAAGTTATAAGTCAATATTGTTGCATGTGGCTCCAGCGAGTGAGAGAAATGTTAGACTGTATGTACATAAATATGTTCAGCTCTAAAACTAAACCCCTTTCAACAAAATAGTCGAACATTTGCTGTGGCTTGGGAAGTCATTTACTGCTCGGTAATCAGTTTTCGGTAATCGATAAATTCTGTAATTGAGGCATCGGTAATCTGTAATTTTTACCGAAATTTCGACAAAGTTGAAATACTCCTAAGCCGAATTTACCCTAAAAAGTATTTCATTGTTATTTTGAATGTTTCTGTACACTTGTAGCGTGGTTACTGGTTTGTAACGGTACATATTAAATAAAACGTACAATTTATAATTATGCGCGAATTTGCCTGAAGAACTAACGGAGTAAGTTTGTACGAAATATAACTCATTTACTGTATTACTGTTTCCGGGTGTATCCTTAAATTATATGTAAGCATAACAGAGTTTATTTCACTGTTCCTCGGTCTGATTTTGAGTTTCTTCCGAATAGCCATGATGGGATGCACACACTCTATGCAGGCTCCTTGACTCTGTCCGGAGTACGGTGAGTTCAGGAGTCCACCACGAGTTTGTCTTCCCATGCGCGCTAGATAGTATACATATAAGGGATAAGTAGTCGGATGTTTAAAAACAAATATTATAATTGTATCTGATGAATGTCTATGTTGAATAAATACTGCTTGGATGAATGTATTTTATGTAGTAATGTATGTTATATGGTGGGGCGGGGATGAAAGCAATGGAATTTGCTGGATACTTTTAGTGGACACTCGTACAATAATAAAAGCAGGGGACAAGAAGGATTTAGTGGTCAAAGGCAACACTTGAGACTTGCCAGAATTAGCAAGCCAAAAGCACATTATTGGTGGACGCGTTAATATTAACTCGATAATTTTGACCTAAAGCCAAGTTAAATGTACGATGTTGGAAAGGGAAAGCTTGGAAAACGTTTCTTCAGTTTCCATTTCTTTTAGTTGTTGTCACAGACTGGTGAGAGTTTTCATGGACACGGACGTTATTGTAATTTCCCAGCTATTAACGCTGTTTGAGTTAAAACTTCTTCGAAAAGATAATTGCGTCATGACAACACCTACACCGCAGCGCAGGTGCGACCTAGTAAATATCAATAATTGTAAATGAAATCGCCGAAACACATTCCTACTCATGTCATATTTAATGTGTTAGGTTTTCGGAGTTTCAGCACGCTGCTGTCTTAAAACATAATTAAAATTTTAGTTACTCGTTAACGTTAATACTGTTTATTTACATTTCACTCCGGCAACAACTTTCCGCATTAAGGATAGCAGAGCGAAGCCATGCCGGTTTAACACGGCAAGATTGTTGTATTGAGTGTAGGAGATTAGATCATGTAAGTTTGGTTGCCTTGTATGAGGATTCTTTTGCCGTGGATACCCCCTCAAAAGTGACTTGTTTACTAACTTGTATTTCTACCTGCAATAGGTAGTATTCGCGAAAGGCGGGCATTACGCCTTGAAAGAACTGGCCAACCTTAATTACGAAGTTATTGGACTGGACTGGACTATAGATCCTAAAGTTGGGCGGCAGCTTGTGAAATCGAACACAGTTCTTCAAGGGAATTTGGACCCATGTGCTCTCTTTGGTTCACCGGTAATTCACAATATAGAATAATTGTATACTATTGCATAATTCATTGAAAATTGATAGTTTATTTTATATACTCTAGGCCTCTATTAAGTTGAATGTGAAGAAAATGATTGATAGAATAGGCCATGAGAACTACATATGTAATCTTGGCCATGGAATATACCCAGAAACACCCACAGAAAGTGTACAACATTTTATTGACGCCGTCCATTCGTACAAGCCGAATGGTTTCGAGTAAAGTTGTTTTACTCCTGCGGTGGGTGGATATTATTTCTGCCGGAAGTGATATTGAATGTATGTACAATCAAGTGTAATCTTCTTTGCATTTTTTGCTGATACAGAATTTGTAGCACACATATTTTAATAGAATCATTAAATCAAGCACTCTATTTGGGTAAAAACTTATGTGTAAATTATATAGTGTTATATATTTTCGGAATTCACATGAAATTAGATTTCAACGAATGCGGTACTTGTCCGGGTTTGTGTAAATCGCACGTTGACCTTTGACCCGGAGTTTTCTGCGACGTAAAACTATCCCTAGGGTGATGCCCGAACATATGACCGATTTCTGTTTACCGAATAGACATATGATCGATTTTTTTTATCGAAGAACACTATGACCGAACTGCATCATTATCGAAAACAATTTTACCGAAAACGCAGAATTTATTTGAAAATATAAATGAATTAATAAAGGAAGGAATGTTCCTATTTAAGGTAGAGACATATAAGGACCAAAAATAAAGTCTAACAAAATATATTACAATTTAATCCCCTATCCCCGATTTGAGTGTCGAATAATATATTAATAATGACATTAAAACTTATTACGATTAATTAAACACCTTGATCTATCCAAAAAATTATTGTTGTGTGTTTGTTTCAATATTACCCCCGAAACACTTAATGGCCCTAGCTTTACAGCCTTTTCTGTAATGAATACAACGGTAGAATTTATTTATATTGTCGATCCAGATAGATTCTACTGATAGTAGATGCCTCCTTCAATATCTGCATTTTCCTTAATTTTCCCATTCGTAACAGTATTGAACTTAGGACTGGAATCCATGCTGAATTTATTTCGGAGGAACTGTAATTTCTTACTACATTTGGGTTTATCTCAAATGTTCTAATTTTAAGGTTGCCAGATATCCTATATTATATAGGAATCACCTATATTTGAGATGCTTTACCTATATTTAAAAAGGTCCTATATTTAAGGCTGCCAGATTTCTGTCGGCGAAATATACGTTTTCTGTAATGCAATTCTATCTACAACTAAATTAATTTTGACGCGTGTCCGCTGCTGTTTGTGCAGAATTGTGTACTATATGAGCGGAACATCCAATTATTTCCAACGTGTTGATTTAATTTGAATTACAGGTTCTCCCTGCTGTTACGATTTCGACCGCCGAAATTTGTATTTGTGTTATCTACGCATACGCTGACGACTTTCAACTAAGGGTCAAATTTTACAAGTGCTCTTACGAGCTCGTGCGTGTAGCCCTACGTGCCACACGGAATGACGAATCACTACCGTGAAACGAATCACAACAGTAGTGAACCGAATCACTACCGTGAAAGGAATCACAACAGTAATGAACAGAATCACTACAGTGAAACGAATCACTACGGTGAAATGAATCACAACAGTGAAACGAATCATTACAATGAAACGAATCACTACAGTGAAACGAATCATTAGTCAAACGAATCACTACAGTGAAACGAATCATTACAGTCAAACGAATCACTGCAGTGAAACGAATCACTACAGTGAAATGAATCACAACAGTGAAATTAACCCCATTGTTTGTAAATGTATTTAAATTTCCCGCCAATTTAACGATTTTTAAAAATGCTTTGAAAGAGATTAATAATGTGTATTTTAGTGTATCCGAATCCGTTGCTAACTTAAATTGACCTCGGGCGACACTTCCGGGTCCCCCCGGGGTTGTGGGTTCACCGGTAGGCCGGAAAACTGGTTTGTCAACTGTATTCATGATCGCCAGACTCGTCGGGTCATTTTGATATGTCACGTGACCTGGTGTGGTCGGGTTAACCGTGGGTAACCTCTTCGAGGTCACCACGTGACCCCCATAGGTCGAAATCGAGAATTTATTCCTAGCATATGACCCTGCATGGCCTGGGGCTTCCGAATCCGTTGCTAACTCGACTTCGCCTTGGGCGACGCTTCCTGGTCCCCTCGGGGTCGTGGGGTCACCGGTAGGCCGGAAAACTGGTTTGTCAACTGTATTCATGATCACCAGACTCGTCCGGTCGCTTTGATATGTCATATTACCTGCTGTGGTCGGGTTGACAGTGGGTGATCTCTTCGAGGTCACCACGTGACCCCCATAAGTCAAAATCGAAAATCCATTCCTAGCATATGACTCTGCATGGTTTGGGGCATCTGAATCCGTTGCTAACTCAAATTAACCTCGGGCGACCCATCCGGCTTTACAATCAGGACATTGATGTTAAAGCCATGTGGCATCTTACAGGTGACCGCTATCGCTGCAACAAAGTGTTGATAGGAAATTAAGGTAGACACGGGTAGAAAGAAGAAGAATGGGGTCTGTGCTGAATAAGAAATAAAGGTAGAAACGGGTAGAAATAAGAAGAATGTGGTATGTGTTATATAGGAATTTAAGGTAGAAACGTGTAGAAAGAAGAGAAACTGGGTCTGTGTTAGATAGAAAATTAAGGAAGAAACACGGGTAGAAAGAGGAGGAACTGGGTCTGTGTTGGATAGGAAATTAAGGTAGAAACGGGTAGAAAGAAGAAGAATGTGGTCTGTGTTGGATAGGAAATTAACATAGAGTAGAAAGAAGAGGAACTGGGTCTGTTGGATAGGAAAGTAAGATAGAAACGGGTAGAAAGAAGAAGAATGTGATTTGTGTTGGATACGATATTAAGGTAGAAACGAGTAGAACGAAGATCGGAATGTGTTGGATACTATATTCAGGTTGGATAGGAAATTAGGGTACAAACGGGTAGAAATGAGAACAATGGGGTCTGTGCTGGATATGAAATCAAGGTAGAAGCAGGTAGAAAGGAAAAGAATGAGGTCTGTGTTGGATATGAAATTAGGTTCGAAACCGGGTAGAAAAACGGAATTACAGAATTAGTGTTAAAAAAAGAGGTGGACACTTTTATGCTTAGGTAAATGGAAAGTGGAGATTGAAGAATAAACGGTTTGAACTATATTCTAATAATAATAGCCTAGTGTCTTGGTGTTCGTCAATAAAAGTATAAACAATACGGGGTATTGGCATATGGGCACGTTGTCAGGGGGATTTGTAGGGGATATGAATTATTTGCACACACAGTAAATTGACCCTCAC
>JAQFZY010003101.1:0-10284 GCA_034696285.1 Hypogastrura burkilli | reverse complement strand
CTAACAACATCGGTTTCCGGGCATTGCCAACTGTTGACAGAAATGTTTGCAAACTTAGAGACAAATATATATATATACATAGCCGGTCCTAGCGCTATTATATATTAAAAATCGATTACTAGTATTTAAGTTGAATTACGTTACTTACGATTTCACTACTTAATAATTATCCCATTATTTAAAGAAGGTATTTTACATTTTAGAACGTCCGTCTTTTAAACTGCACTTGTTTTAACATACTTTGAATGCATTCCTAATTTATTCCTAATCAATCACAGCACATCAACGGACTCCTTCGACGGGAAAAAGAATTTAGTGATGAACTCGCGCCTAATTGAATTTAGCTATGGATAAATAAAATAGGAACAAAGAGTATTAGTAGTAATTGTTTAAATGAGGTTCGTTAATAATTCATCATTAATCAAGTATTTTCTGGTTTACCCGTAGGCTCCACCCAATGCGGCGAGATGAGCGGGTCCAGCTCTCCCACATCGCTTCCCTCTACTCTCTTCGAATGCACTACTTGCGGGACGGTGACAGTTCAGAGACCGGCGGCTTCACGTGTCCTGTCCTAACCAAGACTCCGAACACAACGCAAGTCAAGACCCATGACAGTATCCCAGAGACCGTCCATATTAACCCTGGGATTGTGGTTGAGAGTGAGAGTGACTCGAAAAGGATTAAGATGTAGTGAATTTGGAGACAGTTTTTGCGGAAAGCGGTGACCTCGCAGAATCAGCACTCGTGTTCTAGTTGTGCGACGTGCTCAAGTGTAGGTATGGAATATTAATTGTTCTACATATTATTATTACATTGGAGCTGCTATGTATCACGCATCTCAACTGCTCGCCTTAGCCTTTTAATTAAGGCTGAATCTGTATTCCTCCAGTGGACTTTAACGGTAGTCCTTTTTAATACTATTTACCAGGTAGAATTACAAAAATCAGTATGTACTATTTATGAAAATGTAAATAAGTAGAAGAATGGAACGAAGCCTCTTGTTTACATTAATATCAAAAGTCCCCTTCTCACTGTCTTGTCGTATAGTAAATATGCAGCAAAATTCAGAACTGTGTAGGAAACCCCTGAAGTTGGATAATTTTAAATTCAATATAGCTTTGAAACAATTCCTTGAAAGTATTTAAAATATTGAAAGGACCACGCACTTAATATATGGGTCTCTGGTAACCAGATGGATATCCCTATAACTTGGCACACTTATATGTAGATCTTGACGTTCTGAACAATGTTTAAATAGCCCTCAAAGCCCTAGGTCGCTTCGTTAAAATCGACTTCGGACAAAATGGTAACTGACTATACATATGTAATGTAATACTAAGTATTATACCAATTTTCGGCCAAGTCCATCTGGTTACCATCGTTTTCGCATGAAACCTTTGAGTGAGTCGTAGAGGTCCCCTGTGTGGTCCTTTGCTTACTAATATTTGAGTCTACAATACATTTTGTGCGGGTACCTTGGTGGGACTTATTTCCTATTTAGTAATGTCCTAATTATAATAACTGCGTACGATTACATTTACAAGTTGATAATTTGACTAATCGTCAGTCACGACGGAATTGTACTGTATTATAAATCGAAATGAACTATAAAAACGCAAGTGTGAAGTGTATGTGTATATGTGTATGAGATTAGGGAGTAAGACCTTGACATTAGACTTTATTAATATATTAGCAGTTTGTTTTTCAAGAAATACATTTAAAAGCTAGCCAGCCACGCCCCTGGTCTGTTCTGTCTGCGTATATGAATTAAGTTTCATGTATTGACTGATTCTTTCAGCTACCCCAGCTCCTAATACAAGTTTTAAGACTACCTACCTCGCGCACCCGCATTCGGTTAAAATACTTGTTCCTTGTAAATAAATGTTCGATATTATTGTTCAGTCCTATCTGAATATTATGTTCTCTGAATTATTACAATTACAGTCTATGTATAATATGCACCCGGAGAAGCGCAGTGTATTGTCGAAACAAAAACGCAGTCTCGTAGATTGGGAATTCTTGTCTTGCGTGATTAGAATAATTAATTAGTTGAGGATAAACAGCCTGAGGCAGTTTAATTCAAAGTCAACGACTATTCAGGCAGTACAACTATATCCCAGAGGTAGAACATTACAGTATCCTCATCCCTTGGCTATTGTCATTGCCACTACCAGTTCCGTAGTATCATCTCCCATCCCAACTCTCAAATCGCCATTCTCTAATTATTTGCAGTGAGTCCGGATGCCACGAGCCTTAATAGCTTGCCAAAAAATGCGTCATCAGCTCTTCCGCTTACCGTTAGCCTTCGTTTACTAGTGTAGCAATTATATGTGTTTTAATTTTCTAAAGAGGAGGAAAAAGTGATTTCAAAATGGTGAGTGGACAGAATTCGTTCGTAATCTCGGCGATACTCCTCTTCCATGGATTTGCGTGCTCACAGGGTAATTATTGATATATTGCATATTGCGTATTACGTTCATCTACGTAATTGTTACATATCTGCTTTAATTTTACATTCTGTACATACGCTTTATTATTATTACAAACCACGTGCAGTTTATTTTATGCTTATATCCGTAATTCTATTACTCAGCGTCCTGCTTTATAAATTCAGTTTTTTTTAAAGATTTTACTTTCTAACGGCTAACAGCCCTCGACTCATCAATTTTTCAATATTTTTTATTATAGTCTTTGTAACAGAAGTGATAATTACTTTATGCAGCAGTTTCTTGTAGTAGGTACATACATATCATACGTACAACGGATATACTTACCTTAAAGCATGGTACAGGGAATTTAAAGTCTAAATCAAATTGAAACTAATAAATGTTATGATATTCTTTCTGCTTAAATTGCTGCGCTACACATATTCTATTCCGATTCTACTGTTTCCTACATCTACTTGACTGACTGCTTCAGATTCGAAGGCCTAAATTCTGACTTTTTGTATCACGATCTTGCTTTAACATTTTCGCCTTGTGTTTATGTTGAATTGTGTACCTAAATATGTATGCCTATGCCTATGTATAAGGTTTTATACGCTCTCCAACTAATTGTCAGAAATTTTAGTGACTGTTTGTCAAAAAATAGTATGGACTGATCATAAATATTCATCTGACTTCATAACACACCGCCCTCCTTCTATGTACTTTCTTTTTATCTACTTATTCATATTTGCAAATGTGCGACTCCAAATTCCAAATGTTTATGTTTTTTATAAGAACGGATACTTTGAAGCATATTACTAAACCCGTTTGCTGTACAGATATACTCTTCACAAATAACGAAGAAGACTCAAGAGTACGACCAACTTACTTGGACACCAAACTGTTGACGAACTGCGAGAAATCCTGCATGAACCTTGACCTGTGTCCCTCCCTCTTTTCCCTCCTTGAGAACCCCACGCGGTCCCACATAGGGGTTCTGCAGAAGGCCTCTTGCGGGTTCACACCGGGAGGGAATCCCCTCGTCTGGTGTAACCACTGTGATGACCCCATTATTAATCCCCGAGTTAATAATCATGTAGGCCAGACCCAGCAGTTGACCTCCTACACAGTTAAGCCACAGTTCCCAAACAAGGAGAACAGTCTTCTTCGGAACCGAAGGATCCAGACCATTCTCAATCAGGTTTGCTTATTAGTTTTTCCAATTTAATTGTTATCCTACTAGTACTGTTTGCTCCCAGGCTAATGATCAGAATGGTTTCAGGAAGACTGCGGAACAGCCTTTCCAGGACGCATTAGCGGTGGTGAGGCTGCGGCAAAGGGAGAATTTCCATGGATTGTGGCCATTGGAATACATAGTAAGTTCAGTTAATTTAGTCTCAAAGTATCGCGATCTAAGTATGTCCTTACGTTCTTAATTTCGGTTGGATTGCAACTCGGAAAACTAATTCATTCCGCTGAATCTTATATTTTTTACCATTTTTTCCCTTGAACTCGATACAACCGAAAACTTGGTGTGATTTTCTCCTCAGTCAATATTTTGTAATATTATCATCAGAAATATAGTTTGTAGCATTTGTAATAAGGGTTGCGTTATTAACACAATGACCTTTTTCGGAGATTTTACGTGTTAATTCCCACGCTCATTTCCGATTTTTGTATTTTCGAAAATATTTTCCGTCCAATTTTTAATATTTTTTATTTAATTAATATAGTGGTAGTACGTAGTGGTTAACACGAGCGAGGCCAGTTAGTGATTTAGCACTGATCTAGTTTATTTTATTTAGAAGCTTTTACTAAACGTTTTACTAAGCTATAATTAATTTACCGAACAATTATTTCCCCCATTTTTAGCTTCGTCGGGACCCCAAACGATTTGCGGCGGAGCTCTGATTGCTGATGATTGGGTGATTACTGCTGCCCATTGCGTTGCTGATTCATCACGGCATGGCCGGAATGTGTAAGTTCCGGAATTTTGTAGCCTATTATTAGGAGTTCGTATAAATGGCATGTAGGACGTGGAACGCTGATATTGGAGAATGTGCCATTTGTTGAAATAAATCATGCAAAACATCCTAATATTTCCAAAACTCCTTTTTATCCTAATGCACACGTTATTTTAATTGCCAATTTTCTGATGTTTTAGATCCCACGTCCGAGTCGGTGCACACAACATCACCAAGTACAACGAGAACGGGGCGGAGAACATTCCGGTGGCTCACGTTTTCTTCCATGAAGAGTACCGGGAGCGTCCTGTAGTCAAAAATGACATTGCTCTCCTTAAGCTCCGACGCCAGGTCGTTTTTGGAAGTAAATGTCCCACAATTTTTTTATAAGCCGTAAAAAATAAGACACAGTATTAATTGAAATGTACGAATGCCAGTATTAAGTACTTGAATCGGTCTCTTCTCTTGTATCTTCTAGCCACTGTGGGTCCAATATGTGTTCCCTCTGGAAACGAAACACTGGAGTCATTATACGCTCCTAATTTAAAGACGCTTATCGCTGGTTGGGGAAGCGACGGGCGGAAGCCGGGATACAATATTCTGCAAAAGGTGGAAATCCCGCTCGTGTCCGGAGATATGTGCAAGAAACTATTTCAGAGGGTTCGGGTTCGTGTTCTTCCAGAACTCCAGGTAGGCTTGTCCAGCCTTGTACTCAAACTTGTTGATATTGACTATTTTTAACTAGTGGCTTTGCAAAAAGGTTTATCTGTGGGAGTTTTACTTCTGAATAATTCCGCGAATTATTGAAATATACTTACCTATGGATTGCCTCAGGTTTGTGCGGGGGCCCGGGGTCGGGATTCCTGCAAAGGCGACAGCGGCGGCCCGCTCATGGTCACTAGAAACGAGAAATCAATCCTAATAGGAATAATTTCCTATGGGACAGTCCAGTGTGACGGAAGGCTCCCGGGCGTCTACACCAAAATGTCCAGCTACATGGACTGGATCACGACTACAATTCTGAAGCATAGCCTATAGCAATAACTACTTGATTACTATTCCATGCCTTCCTCGGTTCGAACCGTAGTTTCGAAATAATTGAGGATTTTTGTATGACCCACTTCTAATTAATTCTATGTATCAAGATTAAGATGAGTAAGTGTTTACGCAATTAGTTAAAATCCTAAATTAAACGAAGTTCGGAGTATTCCATTTCGTTCATATCACTACCGTTTTCGGATTCAAATATTCCTATCAATGCTCTTTGTGCGTTACACAAACGTTCTTTGAAGTACAAGACTTGTAGCTCAATAAATGCAAAAATAGATGAGGATCTGAGTAGCATTTGCGAGAACTGAGCCCATCATCATGGTTAGGAAATTATACTGTAGAAGGTTGTAACAATGTTGGTCTCCAAGCCATGTGGTCGAAAGTACCCGCCATTCTCTGACCTCCAGTACGTATTTACTTCCGTCAACTTGGTAGCTTATCTTGTCCAGAACTGGAGGATTCCAGAGTGGTGGATACAATTAACGCGCTTTGGCACAATTGTCCCGCTCTGGCGGGAACTCAAGAAGGCGATATTACGAAGCATTTCTTAACCAGTCTTGTCTTCCTTGTCCAATGAATCAACCAGGGCTCAGGTCAACCCAGTACAATTTCAATAGGAGCTATTATTACTTGGCGCTCAACGCAGATTGGACATGCGCAGTATAACTGCAGAGCTCCTTTGCCTGAGGCCGGACGAACCGGATTTACCAGATTTTAGGCGTACTTTATTTTTACTATGCAATGAGTATTTTAGGCACAATTTGATGTGGAACATTTTAGGGGGGGGGGGGCGGGAAAATTCATACCCTACCCCCCGCCCCCCCCCCCCCCCCCCCCCCCCCCCCCCCCCCCCCCCCCCCCAATCCATACCCTACGGGAGGTAACTTTTTGATATTTACGGATACTCCATTTTCAGTTGTCAAGGAGACAAAAGCTACCTGTCCGCTCGGGAAAAATAATTGTCTGATTTTCCATAATTTGAAACGACAGACGGACAGACAAGCTGAATACATAATACAGTTTTCCCTCCGTTGCCACGGTAATGATAAAGATTACATAAAGTTAATGTGAAAAGCATGATTTCTTACTCAACCCTCCATTCTTCAGAAGTGTCAATTCTGATTTGTTCAGTAAATACCTAACAACAATTTACTAATCTCTAAAACAAATTACTATTGTACTCTTTTCGAAGCTTATCTCCGTAGATTTTAAGTACTTAAAATTGGGTACTACTAGCACTTCACGGTGATTGAAGTCTTGTTATGATTTTTCTGGGGATTAGCTTACTTATTGGAGTAACAGGGTCTATATGCATTCATCAAGCCTTTGCATATTAAGTACAGTATAAGTACGCAGGTGTGAGCCTAAATGGTTACACAATTCCTCTGATAAACTGATGGATTAGGAATTCATGTGACAGTAGTTATACAATTTCGGTGTAATTGTTCTATTTTTACCTTCAGACGTCAATCATTTCCTTGACAAATCCAGTATAAATTACAGCGTTTGGCCAACATACCAGTAGTAGAGCTTGAACTTTGGTCATCATTGCTTGTCAGAATGTCAAAAATTTCTGCTCTGGCCATCTTGGCCATTTGTGTCATCTCTATCAATGGTGCCAGTTTAAAGCATAAGGCTGGCGGCGGTGTACAGAACAGTGCAGGTCAAGTTGGTAAGCTCAAAATTAATCGCTAGCATTTTCATTGTGCCTATTTTGGATTATTTAGCTGATTGTCTCCATTGCAAGCATTTGATTTGATTTTGAAATTTATATTTGGTATAACAATTATTGTTATACATGCTCTCCTTTGCGATGTTCGAAATTCAATTTATAGCTATTACAAGTTGATATAAAGAAAAGCGTAAAATGTGCTGCATTAGAGCGGTTATCGATACGTTATGGACAGCTGCTGAAGTTAGTTCTAACTTTGATTAAAATGGATTTTAGTTTTTCTTGGAGACTCCATTACGGATTGGTTCGACTCCGAAGGGATAGACACATGGAACCAGTTCTACGCCCCGCTTGGGGCCGTTAACACTGGAGTCGCTGGGGACAGGACCACAACTGTCATTGATCGGATCAATAATCAGGGAATTATCGACAACCTTCACGCCTACCTCGCCGTCCTCAAGATTGGGACGAATGATCTGAGCGGCGGGTCCGACGAGGCCACAATCGTTCAGAACGTTGGGACGATCCTCAACCTGATCCGAGAGAAGAATCCAGGCTGCAAGATCCTGCTCCTGGGAATCCTGCCGCGAGGCGGAGAGGCCATTTCCGTAGGAGTCAAAAGCGTAAACGCAGCCATTTCAGCTTACGCAGATGGGAGCTCAGTATGGTTTCTGGACATGGAGGCCCAGTTCTCTACAGGACTCGGCGTCGTGATCCCGGAACTCTATTGGGCCGACCAGCTCCATCTCTCGAAGCAGGGCTACGTTGTTTGGGCCGAAACCATGAACCCGGTCTTTGACACTATTCTGAACAGTCCGTTCGCCGGAAAAGCCGGTAAGTTATCAATATATTACGTAAACTAATTAAAACCTAAAAACTTCATTTAAAATAAATTCTTTACTTATAGTATTCTTCGGGGACTCCATAACTGCCGGATGGAACGGAGCCGGAGCTGCCATCTGGAACGCTAACTTTGCTGGTCTGAGCTCCTCAAACTTTGGGGTCAGCGGTCATATCACGGACCAAACCATTGCCCGCATTGCAGAGGAAGGCGTCCTCAATGGTCTGAACGCCAAAGTCGCCGTTCTCAAGATCGGGACGAATGATCTGAGCCGAAATGTTCCTGAGGAATCCATTGCGGCCAATATTCGAATCATCATTGATCTCATCCTGGAGCGAGAGGCACACTCTCGGGTTCTCGTCCTTGGAATCCTTCCTAGAAGTAAGTCAATCCCTGATGCTTTTGTAACATTATTGCAAAATCGTATGGTAGATTATGGTCTTATTTCTACTTTTTTCTATCTCAGACGGATTGGAGATTGCGACCCGAGCTGAGAACGTGAACAATATTATCGCCAACTATGCTGACGGAGACAGAGTCAGATTCCTAAATATGCGGGATCAGTTCCAGAGTGAACTCGGGGTAGTAATTCCTGAGCTCTACACAGATGGGCTTCATCTGACCGAGGCTGGCTACCAGGTTTGGTTGGACACCATGTCGCCTCTCTTCCAGGAACTTCTTCAGTTCAAATAAATAGAACATTATGACAAATATTATTAACCTGTTGCCAGCAATTAAATAATACCCTGAGTGATATACAATTACTGTGTAGTACAGTACAAGTACAGTATGCACATCCCTGTTGTTGCATTATCTTATTATAAAATGTATAATATTTAAAACGTCGGTGGGAGGAATTTGACGCTTTCACATGGGCTCGTCGGAATTCATTTTGCGATTACAAAAAAGTTGGTAGCTTGATTTAAAAAATTATATTTCCTTTTTTTTTTAAACAACACGTTTTAAAAACAATCGGACCCAGTTTACTAGAACTTATGATGCGTAAACTGATAAGACACGCCCTTCTGCTCCACCCCTTTATGAATATTTTGAATATAAACCTTTCTTGTGTATGGAACTTCAGATCACGGTTACCAAAATATTCAATTCGCTACGCCTCTCTTCATAATCTAAACCACAATCCAGTCCTCGGAAGTGTCAGTAATAAACCCAAAGGTTATTGATAAAAACCTACTTTCAGAATTAATTGTATATGAATAGTTTGACTTATCTCTAAGATAAATTACAATTGCAGTTGACTGGAGGAGCTGTAAATGCAACTGATTTGATTGGTGAATAAACACTTCACGATGCAGTAGTGGTTATACAATTTCAGTGCAAGACCGAGCAAGCAAGTAGCCAGAATGTCAAGAATTTATGCCCTGGCCTTCCTGACCATTTTTGTCATCTCAATAAGCGACGCAAGTTCAAAGCGTAAGGCGGGTGGCGGTACACAGAACCGTACAGATCAAGTTGGTAAGTTCAATTGAGTCGTTAGATGTCCACAATTGTGGTTCATCGCATCAGTCTGATTAATATGCTATATGAATGAATAAGTATTACACAGTAAATTCTATATTCTATTGTCAGTTTTCCTTGGAGATCCCATTACGGAAAGGCTCGACTCCGAAGAGATAGACACGTAGAACCAGTTCTACGCACCGCTTGGAACCGTTAACACTGCCGTCGCTGGGGACTGTACCACAAACGTGATTGATCGAATCAACAATGCGGGTATTATCGACAACCTCAATGCTTACCTGGGAGTGCTCAAGATTGGGACAAACGACTTGGGTTTGGGTAAGGGGCCGCATAAGGCCACAGTTTTCCAGAACATTAGCATCATTCTTAACCAAAGAATCCGGGCTGCAAAATCCTGCTTCTGGGGATCCCGCTCCGGCGCGGAGGAGCCATTTCCGTAAAAGTGAGAAAAGTAAATGCATGAATTTCAGCCTATGCCGATGGGAGCTCAGTATGGTTTCTGGACATGGAGGCCCAGTTCTCAACAGGACCCGGCGTCGTGATCCCAGATCTATATTAGAACGATCAGCTTCAAAGAAGGGCTACGTTGTATAGCGGAAACGATGAACCCGCGCTTCGATAGAAACCTTAACAGTCCCTTCACTGGAAAAGTCGGTAAGTTTTCAGCAATTTACATTCACTGGTTATTCTCAAATGTGTATCATAAATATACTAGTAGCCCCAGCACCAGAAATTTTGGTGATTAGTGGTGGTTTGCGATTTTAACAGTAACAAAAAAATGCTCCTAGTAAAAAGTCGCTGAGTATGCCTGAGTGTGCTCTAAAAAGGACGAAACAAGTTAAGCTTATA
>JAQFZY010003100.1:0-10288 GCA_034696285.1 Hypogastrura burkilli | reverse complement strand
TATGAATCAACCTTTGATACTCTGTAACAGACTTTTCTCACTATTTGTTTTAACTACGGCTCTACACGGTTACGCTGTATTTGAGCTGAAGTGCTATTTTCCGGTCACACAGGCTTCACACGTCACACTTTGAATTTTGACTCATTTTGAGTAGCTCGGATCAAGCAAGTTGTGAAAGAAAGATATTATTGTGGACATTTATGCATAAATTAGCTAAATTAAAAGTTTCTGGAGGCTATCCGCATGCGTCAGAGAACAGTCCTTGAATTGTTCCAGGTTGACCTCCCCGTAGGACGGCCAATATAGGACCTGCTGACGTAGGCGTACGGCGAAATCGACAATTAGTACTTCCAGGGACTCTTCAGTTAATTCGTATTATTTAGTTAATTTAAATACTAGATTCTTCCATGGGACCTTTGCACTTCTCACATGTCGGTTGTAATATTATGTTTATTCGCGTGGATTTAATTGTGAAGCACGTCACTGCACCTAACTGTTCACACGGTCACAGCTGACCTTGAAAGTCACAGCTGAAGCTGACCCTGACAATAGAGTCAGATTATATGTAGGTATGAGAAATGTGGTAATAATTTATTCAGACAAAAATATAGATTTTACCGGAAATACAAAATAGTCGTTATATCCAAGTATTTCAGTAAAAAAGCTTGTTCAAAGTGTAAAATCGCAAGCAGTTGAGCTCGTTTGAAAAATTATATTAATAGCTGGATTAATCTTTTGAATTATTTAGCTCATTCCTTGTCTTCTGAACTTTCAGCTGTGATTCAAGACGAGATAATGAGAGTTCCTGTGAGCTAACTTTCAATAGCTTAAGGACGAGCCCGGTCCGCGGGAGCAGCTTTGCCCTCAGTGATGTCTCCGGTGAGGTCAAGCCGGGGGAGATGCTGGCCGTCATGGGCTCAACAGGTAAGTCCCGAATCTCTTAATTAGGTTTCCTATTTAGAATATGCTTTACAGCTCCAACTTTCCCAAAAATTCAATTTTCCGAAAAAAATCTTTCAAGACTTCAAATACTCCTAGCTACGCCTGATTCCGACATAGGATGCCGGGTTAAGCTACGCTTTCGGAAATGTGTACATTTGCATAGCTATAAATATAAACATGAACCTAAGTTCTTGGGTTCTCAAGTTCGCAATTCGCAACATGGTATGAATGGTAGGTCTGTTCTCGGATACGGGCTACATGATATACAGGCTCATGGACCTAACTATATTTATACTGGAAACTTGAACACAAACATTGGGTATTTATAGAACCTTAGGTAAGGTATTGGATTAGGCCTAGGACGGGGAACTTGAAATACTGACAGACCCAATTTGGCCCAGCCAATGAACTTGGGTTGGATATCCTGCTCAGGACATTTTTGGCAACCTTAGTCGGATAACTCACATATCCATAGGCATGGCCGGCGTTTTGTACTTCAGCTCAGCCCATTTCTACTTAAATATACAATTATTTAAGAGTTCCCTGCATATGCATGCAATTCCGCGCCGGCTGAAGACAGAGGCCCAGAACCGACAGCCATAATTGCCGGTCTGTGAGGGCGAAGCCGAAGCATCATTAAATTGCATTCTAAATCTGCCATTAACGCAATAACGCTCCCCACTCAAGTCCTACCCGAAAATAGGGCTGGATGAGAGCTTGTGAAAAACAAAAATATAAAAACGCAAAGGCCCGTGACCGTCAAAACAACAAAACTATTAAAATTTTACGGTTCCCATTGGGCCGGGCCTAAAAGCACCTGTAAAAGTTATTAATGAATACGCACTGGCTCCGGTAGTATGTAGCACTGTACGACTTTCATTACTAGCCTGGTTTAGTAACTCATAATTTATGTCTGGATCATAAAGCGCTAAATAGGCTGTAAATATGGAACGAATGGTTTTACCGGTACAAGCGCAAACAATAATGCAAAATGTTGGACAAGTCTCATTTAATAAGAGAATTTAGCGTTATAATTAGGAACGTTGTACAATACCTATAACGTAGAATTAAGGACATTTAATTATATGTAATTAATCCTGTGTTTATTAAATGTTTCAAAATTGCTGATGGCTCTAAAGCGGAATATATTGATTTTAGGCAGGATAAAAAATGTTTTGTAAAACGGTTTCGTATTTTTGCAAATTCAAAAGTAATTCATCAAAAGCAAGGTGATTTAATGCGAATCCTGGATGTATGCTTCCATCCATCAGAAATGACAACATTTAAAATGCAATTCATGCAAAATAGTGTAGGTACACATACACAGTACACAGTTCCTTAGATTACAGGAATATGTAAGTAGGTATAAATACATACATAGTATAAAAAATTGTACAAGGTCCAATAGTTGGACAAGGAAACGCTGATGCAGCTTGCAGTTTGCAAAATGTTCCATATGCGGCTCTCAAGCTTGAGCGCTTTTTGCCACAATAGGTTAGCGTGACTCGTTGCTAAAAATGAAAAGTGAATTAATCTTGATACTTCCACCAAGGCTAAGCCGAAGGTTATGAATGTCCAGTAATGAGCTACACATTCAGTTTATGTACCTACATTATGCATGCAGTTTTCCTGAAAAAAAAATAATTTGCATTCATTAGGTTGCGGAAAGACGAGTCTCCTCAATGCACTATCCGGACGGCTCCAGCGGGGACGACTCGAGTCCGGTGACATTCGCCTAAATGGAGAGCAGCTCTGCAAACGCCTCCGGCGTACGAAAATTGGCTATGTCCTCCAGCATGACATCTTCTTTGCTGACCTCACGCTCAAACAGACTCTAATGGTAAGGCTCAATGCGGAAACTAATTATTAAATTACAGGAAAGGCAAGTACATGTAAATGTCACAGCATTTGCAAAAATAAATATATGATTTTTTGCAACAATAGAATGCGATAAAAGAGTACAACGTTATACACATACATAACTGTTATTTCAAGAAGCCTAGAGATGGGCACAACTAAGGGAGAAAGCTGTTGTACATTGTACACGTAAAAAGCTCGCAAAAAAAATTGCACGTGGGCCCAACGTGACTCCTCCTGTGCCCAATAATTATGTTTCCCAGCCCACAATTACTTAATAGAGACATCCTGCCTTTGTCCCAACTGTAAAAACCCAGTTATAATTTAATATATATCCCTGATGTGAATATATATTCCTTTATCACTACCCATCACAATGGAAGTCTCAGAGATGAGTATATTTTCTGCTTTCAGTACACTGCCCTCCTTCGACTTCCCGACCACAAATTCTCACGGGCGGAAAAGCTGGAGAAAGTTGATGAGATTATTGACGTCCTGGACTTGCGGCGGTGTCAAGACACGAGTAAGCTTCAATTTGCAAAAAGGCTAAATTCCCATAAATTCATAAGGGTCCTCCCTTCACGCAGCAAAGCATCATAATAATGTTTACCTATTCGCTCCAAATTGGGACAAGCTTGCCTTTGGCGCTAGGAACTTCGCACTAACACCTGAAGCCTTGTACATGGAATTTCGCAAGAGGGATTATTAGGCTAATATTGGCGGATCACGTGGAAGTCCGCCTGCCTCCTGGCCTTATCATTTGTCCATTCTCTTGTACTTTGTGTGCGGTTAAAGTAAAAGTAGGGTAAACGGTACTTTGAGCATATCTAATATTTACATACAAATCAAATGGCAACAATTTGTATTTGTGTTTACTCATTTCTTAACGTGTTGGAGGACTCTTAAACATATAACACATAATACTATGTAGGTACTACGTATCAAGCCGTTGAACCCACGAAAAGGCCGTCATGTCACCTCGAGTCCCATTCATTTGGTCATTTAGTCATTTAGCACCATACTTAATGCTTATACTGTATTTTAGCGAGAGTAACAGAATAATGCTATGAAAACGTGCCGATGTTTGGGAATTGGAGAAGCCCCAGAGACCTTTGTCTTCAAACAAAAACAAGTTGGGCCAGCTAATGCGATCATATTTGCATCTTCCTCCATGGCACTTATATACAGATGATTGAGGTCTTGGCCCTCTCTATTAATCCCATCCGTGATCAAGTATAGTAATCACTCTGTTGTTTAGGGATTTAAAAGTTAGCCTTAATCGTTCTCATTGATGACTGATTGATGATCCGCATAATTCTAAAGTAAGCATCTTAGGGAGCTACATTGCATTGTCAAGCCAGTGAACTTTGAGCTATATCCAGTATCTCGGATTTTAATTGCCAGAAAGAGGCTCCAGCAGCACCACGAACCCGTCATTAATAGTATATTAATTTGTTTACACGGGAGATTAAAATAAGCCATTTAGCACGTAGGTCCAATTAAGGCCTGGAGAGTGTAAATAGAAAACATATTTGTAGTTGAGAGCTTGCAAAAAAGGTGCAATTTCCCATGAACCGCAAGGAAGGGAAACCAGGTCGAGGATTCACTTTAATCTTAAATGGCGCCTAAGTCCCTGCAAATTACTGCTAATTGTACCCATAATGGCTCAAAGGTTATGACTAATGGGTCAAAATTGAGGATTAATGGGATATTTGTTTTTTTGCAGTTATCGGGGATGTGATGAAGCGAGGCCTGAGCGGGGGAGAGAAGAAAAGGCTGAGCATTGCATGTGAACTCATTACGAATCCAAGCGTCCTCCTCATTGATGTAAGTCAATCAGGCAGAAGGCAGAAATCCATTGAGATTCATGATGGAAATACAGCAAGCGTAAATCATAAATTAACTTTAGCGTCACTGGTCAGAATTTGGAACAGATAAGATCCTGCATTGTAGTCGGCTTATTGATGTGGCCAATTACGATGTTATTGTAGCCTCGGATTCCAATGCCCGTTGCATGTTGCATGGAAAGTCACGGATGGCCGTGTCAGCGATTTTTCATTAATTATCGATTTGGAACATGCTCTGTGGAGTGCCTATGCTCATAGACTAGTTGCTAAAGCTCCAAATTACATGTAATAAGTGATGGGAAAAAATCTTATCATGTTTGGATGTAGTGCGTTCATTTCCGTAAATTCCCTTCAATTCAAGGCAAGAGACAATGCTGACTTTACACTTTACCAGAATATTTTGAAATTGGACACTGTTAGGTACATATAGTCTTTTCAAGTAGACTATTGACTTACGGATTAAGATACAGATCCAGACTGGAAAATCAAATTAGTTGAGGTCTAGCTAATTTTTCAATTTTAATACAGTTAATACACTTAATTTAAAAAAAACACGTTTTCTTGTTTAGGAGCCGACGTCGGGCCTTGACTCCTGCACAGCCACCAATCTCATGACCATGCTCAAAGAATATGCCCAAAAGGAGTCGAAGAGCGTTGTTCTGGCCGTGCATCAGCCCTCCTCAAAAATATTCCATTTGTTTGACCGTCTCCTCCTCCTCTGTGACGGGCAGGTAAAGGGCGAGGGTCAATCCTTTTGAACGCTTTCGGCCGGAACAATAATATCCATGTCTAAGCTGGAAATCCTTTGAATTTTCTATTCCAGACGGCCTACTTTGGTGAAGCATCTCATGTGATTTCTCACTTCTCATCTCTAGGCCTAGATATTTCCCCGAATTATAATCCAGCGGATTTCGTTCGTAAGTTGCCTAGCGGAAGCTGTAGGTCATGGGGATTGGGGATTTTGCAAATATTTATGTGTTTCTACGTGTCACAGTGGAGCAACTCAAGTCCGCCTCTCCCCTCATCCTAGCCAGCTGGAACAAGCACGTGAATGCATTCCAAAGCCTGGAAATTAGCTCAGCGAAAACGGATCTGAATGACTTTAACGGGAACGAGCTGAGGAGGTCAAATGATTCCCTTACGGCAACCTGGCCGACCTCCTTCTGCTCACAGATTCGGGTCCTGGCGGCTCGAAACTTTAGAGAGGCCCGGCCTCGCATGCTCTCCAAGCTAAATTGGTTTCAGACGCTTGCACTGGCCATCATGGCCGGCCTCGTTTGGTTCCAGGTAATAACAAACAACGGCCTTGCGTGGTCTTAAATATTAATCATGCGGGGATAAGCAATGATTTTACCAGGAAATTCAAATTCCAAACGTTAATTTAGTTGAATTCGGGCCGGCTTTAGTATATCCAGCCATGTTAAGCTACTTTTGTTAGGTTAGGTTAAGACATACTAAGTTAGGTTTGGTTAGAAAATCTGATTTAATTGGTGAGGATTCCAAATTATTTACTTTGTGATATTTTAAATGGCGGCCTAAAGGTTCATGTTTTCACACTCAGCATTTTCAAATAACCCTCAAGAATTATGCGTTGGCGCATATCATTGACACTTTACATTATATTTTAGACGGAGCGACGAGAAGAGACGCTAAACGATTTGGACGGTTGGATGTTCTTCTCGTCTACGTACTGGATGCTTTTTGCACTGTTTGGAGCCTTGGCATCATGTAAGCCCGAACAACAAAATTTATGTATATATGAATCATATTGCATTACTAATTATTCATCCAAAAACATACGTTTTAGTTCCTGGAGAACGGGCCGTGGTGGAAAAGGAACGGCTCTCGGGTGCCTACCGCCTGTCAGCCTACTACATTGCTAAAATGATCGGGGAGGCCCCGCTGGTCATGGTTCTGCCCTCCGTCTACTTAATTGTGGCCTATCCTCTGCTCGGCGGCTCATTTCCGGCCTTCTTCGGCGTCCTCCTCATCCAGGTCATGTCATCCCTGGCCGCCCAGAGTGCAGGCCTATTCTTTGGAGCAGCTCTTGACCTCTCGGCCTCCATTACTGTAGCTGCACTCTTCACGCTGGCCGCTCAGCTCCTCGGAGGATACCTTGCAAATAACGTGAGTATTATTTTGTCTGACTATATGAGCAATATTTCTGGTGAATTTCATACTTTTGCCACTAAACCCAAATATTTGCCGACATTTAAAAATACAAACCTGTCTAAATTTTGTGCAGATCCCGCCGTACCTCAAGACGCTTTCCCTGGTCTACCACGCCCTGAGGAACATGCAGATTTTTGAATATTCCTTTGGTGACCCGATCCGATGCGCCGTCGAGGCCTCAAAGTTTGCCAGCTGCTCTTCTAACCTGACCTCGACTGACGGGACCACCGAGGTAGTAGGCTACATTCCACGGGACGAGATCCTAGACCGGGACGGCCTCTCGGCCGTCCTTCCTGTGTGGACTCACTCAATATTCCTAGTAGCATTCTTTTTCCTCTTTCGATTCCTGGGATACGTGGCCTTGAGGCGCTCCTTGTGAGTCAGAGGTCAAAGGACTGTATAGACTAATCAGTTGTGATCCCACCGACCCCCCCTTACCCCATTTCAATAACGAATTTTAATGTTTTTATCCTTTGAGAGAAAGCAAGGCTACCGACTGTTACACTGGCCAACTAGGGACTAGGATAAAGGCCCAGGGTCAACCCACTATTTTTAAATTCGATGAGATTCCACCCACGCTGGGTTGGCCTTAAGATTAGCGTAATTAGAACTTATTTAGGAGGAGACAATAGTTTGGAGTCTGGACTCATTATTTTAGGAAAATTATCCGGTTTGTCTTTCTTCTAAGTTTTAGAATGTTCCAACGTTTCGTCCCAAGAGATCTAATTTATTCCAAGCCCTTGTATGTTCTGTTGTAGCTGGTTATTATATTACTCGAAATCGGCGTTTGGGGTCAATTGTGTTCAGAGCTCCCGTTTACATGTAATTTAGGCATAAACGTGTCTGATATTAAAAGTGAGAAGACACTCGAATTCTCATTACAATTGATTAGCGTAAGACGCAGGTCTCCGTACACAATTGACCTCTGAGGAAGTCGGAATCTGTCTATTCATAATCGAATAAAACCTATGTATATGTATAGTAATAATACTCGTATGTTACATTTATGGCTAAGTCCAGGATTTTTGTTTATAATTCCTAACTCGTTTATGTTTATTACATTATAGCCCCTTAATTGTAATTGCTAACTCAAGACAAAACTTTGTACCTACAGATTTATTGCATACGTGATGAAGGCCAAGCCAACCACAAAATGTGATGGAAATGGGATTAGGAATGTATAAACGAAACAAGTATTTTAGGATTGAGCGTTTGTTGGGAACAAGAGTGCGTTGGCACTAAAACATTTTATGTATGAACTGCTAATAATTGTAATTTAATTCGGTACAGGATCCTATAGCTAGCTAAACTATGTACTGTGTTTTGGAACTCCTGACCAATAATCAAAGGGAAAGACAATGTACCTCGAATTCTGATGTTTTTGTAAAGTAACATGAAATGTTAAAATATACTGTTTTAAAGAGATAAAAAAAGAGACCAGTTAGGCTTCAACGTATTTTGTAGTTATAGTGTAAATAATATTTTACTTTAAACACTTTCTGCTCCTACACGTAAGTAATGGGCATGCGTGTGGATAATTATTATAGGCGTGAACAACCCTTGTGTGAAATACAACCAACTTAATTTAAATATTCATCCGTACATATTGACAGCATTAACCAATCATTTCCTCGTACATAACATTAATCAATTATTTCATTATTTTGATTGTACGAAATATTTTGGAAAAGTCTACAGTAAATTGAGTGAGCATGCATAATGTTCGCTAAAGAAAAGACAAGGCGAACTCCAACTCAATAAACAATTTTCAACCATTTAACCTATTGTAGTTAGAATGCACAAGGCAATGTTAATTTAGATAAGAGTTGTGTCAATAGTGTTTCAAAAGTCTTCCATTACTCGCGCTTCCATTGGTGGAGGACGATGGGCATCTGCAATCATCCTGCTACCAGAAGATCCCCCACCAATAGCTGTAGGAATTGGACACTCGGGACACACCCCGCTCTGATTTAGTTGACCACAATCTCCAACTGCGTACAGATGACCCCGCGCACACTTGTACCAGCTTGTCACTTCTGCGGAAACGGCTGTGAAGACTTCCATTCGTTCGCGCTGTTGATACGCTTCGAAACTGGCTTTCAAGACGGAATCGAGTCCCTATTTGTCAGTTAAAAGGAAACGATAAGGAGAAGCGTTATGGCTAAATATGAAATTATGGAAATAATAGCGTCAATTCCATAACCAAACTTACTGGCAGTAATGTTTTGAACTCCTCGTGGGAAGACGGAGGATATGGATCAATTGTATCAACTATGGACCTCATGGTCAAATACACCTGCTGGACAGCTGCGGCTTCTGCACCTTCAGTAGAACCCCGTCGATATAGTTGATGTAAATCCGCCAATCGGTTAAATTCTCGGCCGAACTGCATGATCTCAAGTTTGCTAAACGGCATGCCGCGCGCTTTGACAATCCGAAACAGTTGGATATAACGTGTACGCAAGTCACTTCTAAGACCCTCTTTCAGGACGTTCTTGGGACCGGCGGTAAGACTTGCGGCGGCTTCTTCCAACCAAACCGTCATATTGGAAATGCTCTCTAGCGCGTATTGGTCAACCTGTAAAGAGTTAATCCGGCTATTAGGTATAACCTACTGCTGCGCTACTGTACTGCCATTAGGACACAAGACACAACGAATACCTTTTTCAGTGCTCTAAAAGTTTTCGTGTTTTGAGGATTCCTGTAAACGTGGAGTTCAATGAATCCGCAAAAGAAGTATAACTCAGCAGGAACTTTCCTCTCTCCCTTGAGTTTTTTCAGCTTGCCAGAAATTCCCTTAAGCTTTGTGCCGGAATTTTTATTTTCCCCAAATAATTTTCTTTTCACGCTAATTACGTCTTTCAAGCAGGCCTTCAATATCTTTCCATAGCGCCTTGATTTTGTAACCAGAGTATTGCACTTCGGACATTTCCTGACCGAAATCGCACTACCTCTCGCTCTCGGATTCTCCTCCATATTCCCTTCCATCCATCTGTCCAAGCTATTAACCACAAACGAATGACCACAGTCTTCGAGAAGTATAAATCTATTTGCAAAACACATAACATATGGTTATACTTAGAAAACCAAATCAGCGGTTTAACTCAGATATTTCAGCCTTACACAGCGTCTTCCTCATCCTCATTCCCGAAAAATATCTCCGTTAATTCCTCATTATTACAAATCCGACACAAAGGTGGACAAGGTTCATTGCAAAGACCCACACAATGGTGACCACACTTCAGGGTACGTCTGCATTGCATTTCGCACGCACCCCGGCTACATTCCTCGCCGCAAAGATTTTTACACTTCTTGTGCTCACATTTCCAGCCACACGGTTCCTACAAAAATATAAAAGTCAATATTGGCGAACTGCAAGTTATATTATGCATAATCCTCTTATATAAGTTAGTCTTTCTATCACTCAGTGTATCCGAGGCTGGGTTGGTTTTATTCGTTCTGTAATTGGC
>JAQFZY010003099.1:0-10289 GCA_034696285.1 Hypogastrura burkilli | reverse complement strand
GTGTCCATAAAATATCTCGAGTCGGGAGAATTTGAAAAATTGTGATTAAAAAAATTCTAAAAGCAGGCAACTCTGAAAAAATTGCGTGTCCAGAAAATATGTCGAGGCGGGAGATTTTTAAAAATTGTGTGATTAAAAAATTTCTCTAAGCAGGCAACTGAACAAATTGTGTCCAGAAAATATTGCGAGGCAGGAGATTTTGAAAAATCGTGTTTAAAATATTTCTCTAAGCAGGAAACTTTGAAAAATTGTGTGTCCAGAAAATATGTCGAGGCGGGAGATTTTGAAAAATTGTGTGATTTAAAAATTTCTAAGCAGGCAACTTTGAAAAAAATGTGTCCAGAAAATATGCCAAGGCGGGAGATTTTGAAAAATTGTGATTAAAAAATTTCTCTAAGCAGGCAACTTTGAAAAAATTTATGAAAATGAAAAAAATGAACAACTGAAGGGCCACAGGTGAAGATTTGATTAGCTACGTTTTTCTAAATTTGTCGAAATGGTTCGAGGAAGACGAGGTGGCATACTTCTTTGCCTTAATAACTACTTGTTCAAGAAAAAGACAACGGTTGTTCGAGAGACAGAGTATTTTTACTGTGTGTTTGTTAACTGCAAATCGGATATACACCGAAAGATGTGTGTGAAGATCGTGTGTTAATGAGCGAAGTTCACGGCGATCATCCCAACGAAGAAGAGTCGAAGCTGATATACTAAGAAACTTTTAGATAATGAGAAAAAGAGCAGCGGATGAGCCGTTGCTTTCAATAAAAAAAACTCTACGGTCCACGGGTAAGAAAAAGAATAATTAATATAAAATTCAAGTCCATAATCGATGTGAGTTTACTTAATAAAAATTATCTGACTGACTTACTATATGGAGCATAATAGGCATTAGCCGGCCTTCTAACCTTCCCTGTACTGATTAAAAAAAAGATGCTCGTACCCGACTGATTTTTAAGGTCTCAACACCGGTGAACTTGGAACGCAGGCGCGTTACCTTTTTCGAGACAGTATTCGCCAATTATGATTATGACGGCAAACCGAGACGACCGAGACGACGAACTCAGCTAGGCCTAATGCGAACGTAACATTCGCAATAGGGATACGATTTTGTACTTTTTAAATGTAATGCTTTCATGTAAAGTCCATAGTAATCCAGTTCAATACTTATCAACTTAATTGTCTTAACTCAACTTAATATTTCAATGAGTTCATGATGAATTTAATTTAGTGTTCTATTGGAACAATATTTACAGGCAAGAACTTCAGCGTATCTCACTAACCGAAGGTATACCCGCAGCGGCGGCTATGTGCAGTTACAAGGTTATAGTCTACTCTTTATCGAGATCGAAGCAAGCGGTTTCCTGGATTTCCGAAAAATCTGCAGGACGTAGCCATCACGGACAAGTGGACAAAAACAATTGATGGCAAAGATTTCCTACTTGTTGACTACGGCACGTTTGACAGAATCATGGTAAGACAATATATTTTGCAAACTTTAGTGCCAATACTCGTTGTTTGATTTTTAAATGATTATGGCAAACATTTATTTCTTGCAGATATTTGGCACTTCAGATTTTCTAAATCTAGCCCGTACCTCAACACGACTAATAGTAGACGGTACATTTAAAGTTGTCCCTAGTATCTTCACGCAGCTGTACACTATACACACCCCGTATATGGGTCAAGTTAGTTCATATATACACATACGGAGTACTTCCTAGACAATCATAACTTTATCATAAACGTACAAAAATGCCACTTTTCTATTTTATTTTTTAAACATTTTTATTTCAGAACCTTCCACTGCTGTTTTGTTTCTTACCATCAAAAACTAAAAAGCCTGTTACGTTCGGATGTGGACCCTTTTAAAAAACAAAGTGTTAAATATTACTGACTTAGACTTTGAACCCGAAATATTCCATGTCGACTTTGAATCTGGAGCCATTCAGGCTTTGGAACAATGCTTCCCGAATGCTATAATCAATGGTTGCCTATTTCATTTTGGCCAATGCCTATACCGTAAAGTGCAGAAAATCGGATTTTCCTCCGAGTATAATGCTCACGAAGAAGTCAAATCCTGGGTCCGACACGCTGTAGCCTTGGCTCTTGTTCCCGATGACGAAATTGTAGACGGATTCTTGATTGTTCAAGAAATGGCCCCATTTGGACTGGTTTCTGCAGACATGATCGTCAAGTTTCACGATTATTTGGTAGAAACATGGATTGACATTGGTTGTACCTTCTCAAGGTGTGTTTATAATCTGTTTTGTAAGCTTGTGAATGTAAATTTAAAATTCTGGTTCCAATTATTATTATCTTAATTATTTATTTTCAGTGCTCTTTGGAATCATCACGACCACGAAGGTCCCCGTACAACCAATGCGGCAGAGTCTTACCATTCCAGACTCAACAAGCTGGCCGGAACGTCACATTTGAATCTTTACGCTATGGTCGAAGCGTTGCAAAGCATTCAAATAGAATCTGACATCGAGTTTAGAAGGCTGGATGACGGAGGAGAACCTAAGACTCGCCCTAAAAAGTATGTTGCCATTGACAAGAAAATTTTAAGGTTGAAGTCAAGCCTCGTCAACTCAACATCACGACAGCAAATGGCTCTTTCTGAATACATGAATTCTATTTCGAAAACATTTCATTTAGAATAGCGTAACATTTTTTATTTGTAACATATACAAGATTTGAGTGTTTTCACTAGTACGTGAATGTAGTACTTCAATGTAAAATATGAATATGACAATTACTGTTTACGTGTCTGAATACATGGGACTATTGTATATAGGTATTTTTTTTATCTGCAGTAAAGTCTAAATTACAATTGGTGTAAATCTAATTACCAGCCCGATGCTGGAAAACATCAAGCCTCTAAATGATTTTGAATTTGGACTATTCAAATTATTTTAAAAATTTACAATACTTTGCATAAGGGCGCTTGACAATCATATAAATATTACTTACGTTCAACACACAGATGGGCGCAGAAACGCAATGACGGATAGATTATTTTACTTCGGTCGATACAGAAGTATACCTGTGTTCACTACCTTAGAAACTCTGTAGAAACGAAGGAGTCCTTCGACATACGCATTGAATTGGGTGCGGTACCAACTGGCAACACTGTGCATCCGTACTTTACCCATCCCGCACCACTTTGGCGTAATGGGGGAGCCTGTATTTTAGTGGGGGTTTTCTTAATGGGGGTTTTCCTAATGGGGTATAGCCGACTGATATAGCCGATGTACGAAGTTTCAGATTTTTCGGGTGCGTGACCTGGTCACAAGTTGACCTCAAAGTTTTCATGGAATTTACCTAGTTAAATTTACCTAAATTTTATAACAACTAGTTGGAAACTGATACACTGACATGCAAATATAATTGAACTCGTGGTTTTCAACCATCCATTATGATACTATACTTCGTATTTTGATGAAATATGGTTAACTTATTTTGAAAAACTTCGTTTTTTAAATAAAAAACTAAACCGAAATTGTCATTTTCAATTACTTATTTTCAATAGCAGTTACGGCACTTACCATTGACGGTACCAAATCTTTAAAATCCAAGAATTGTGAAAAGTATTGGAGATATACCATGTTTTCTGCTTCTCGGAAATGGGAATGCAGAAAAAGAAAGGAAAGGTAAATTTTTAGATATTAGTCTTGTGAAATTCCTAAGAAAAAATTGACAATTTGGAGCAAAATCTGTACCACGCCAGTCCAATAAACGCTATAGGGGCCGTACAGTCTGAGCGTGAATAATCCATAACCACCCGCTCGCGACATTCCTTGGACTCTTCCTTACTAAATGCATTATGCACTCACTATGGTGATAATCTGAAAACGCTATAGGTGCAGTCATACTAGCACAGTCCAGTCCATGGACCTAATTAGGTCCCCCATATTAGTAAACTTGACTATATAATACTTTTGACACTAGAAAAAATGACAACTGAGCCCAAATCATACCATAATAAAATTTTATTTTTTTTTAACTTTCAAATTTTTCATTAACTTGTTCTTAAATCGTTTTTTCAGGATAACTCGCCACCAGTTTCATAAAATCAAATTTCCCACGGATATTTTTTAGAAGATTTTGCAATGCATCGTTAGACTAAATTTAGCAAATGGGAGTTAGAATCCAGCCCGACCAAACCGAAAACGTCAACGGGAGACCTAATTAGGTGCAGCGGGGACCTAATTAGCTGCCCGGGGACCTAATTAGGTCATATGGACTGGACCAAAATTTCTTTGTGAAGGAGTTTGGTTCAATTTTGGACAAACGTATCCACTCGACCTGTAATAGACGTATTTTTTCAACGCTTTTTTACAAAATGTATCGCGAATCCATTATTGCTTGAAAATACAAACTAAAAAACATTTTGCCTATTAAAATATACTATTTAAAATACGTATTAAAAATAACGGTATTTTCAAATTACACGTATTTTGCACAACAGTACCGCCGGGACCCTAATTAGACCCCGTGAGGGCTAAATTTGTTCCGGACCAAATTAACCATCAGGGTCCAGGGGGACAAATTTGGTTCTCTGGACTGGACTGAAATAACTGGGTACTGGAAGTCAAAAGACTTAATCCTTGTCATACTTCGAAGAACGCCACTATCCAATTCAATTATGCAGTTCTCGGTCATGACGATCAGCCACCGGTGAATTATCAGTCAAAGACAACAAGTCGTTAAACTCACAATAAAAATCTTGCCATCGTAAATCTTCCAGTAATACTGCTAGAATTTCCCGTAACATGTCCCGTTTGTCCACTCCCTGAAATGTTCCAAATATAATTACTTTATATCAAATAGTTGTACTGGGGATATTTGTATACGTTTATATACAAAGAGGTTCACCCAGAATGGGACGGTATGCTGAAATTGAATTGAGCGCGCCAAATAACCTCGCGCACAACGGGTTTAACACAGTGGTACGGCCTACTCCTTTTTAATTTCGGATAGCTCCGCCAGTGCGAGAGTCTCAGCGTCAGACTGCAGAGAGCAGACGTCAGACTGCACGCCGGAGATCATAATATCATAAGCCTCACACATAGCCTATTCTCCGAAGTGCCCGGTCTGACGTCTGCTCTCTGTAGTCTGACGCTTAGAGTCCGGACTCTCTCAGAAGTTACGAAGGAGTAGGCAGTAATGTACCTCAGGGGTGTCACAGGAGATCCTATGCTTTTTTAAGTTTCTGAGTCAGAAACTGGCGTCGTCTTATCTCCAGCCTCTGCTTTGGAGACTCTTCCCTCAAATTCCATCTCATAAGCTATAAGGTTATTATTTTAGGCCTGCAATGGCAGGGCACTGCATTCAATGTATTTTCTACAGGTAAAAATACATTACCCTGAAATATGCTATAAACATTCACTAAATGAAATAAACGATCAGTTCTAATCTGATCCTTGCTTTGAACTCTCCTTCCTGCTCTATGCTCTAGCTCTACCTAACTTCATATTTTATATTGCGTTAGATGATGGGTTAGTTTAGTGGTTCGTAGCTGCTCCTGCTTTCTGTATAGCACTTGCCATGGCCAGGCATGCTGCTTCTTCAGCATCAGCAGATCCAGGATCCAGCCTCCCCTCCACTACTGCTCATCTCATCACTCATCATTGGAATGGTATCAATTATCAATATTCCATTAAAAGCATTCATTGTTTAAGAGATTGTTTAGATTTGCCTATAGCTAGATGCATATAGCATAGGATAGCCTGACTGATGTATAGGCAACTAGGCTATCGTATATAAATATATGATCATAAACAGGGAATCCTAGTCCTAGTCCTTAGCTCAGACTCGGAGAATGAATGATTCAGTAATTTATATAATAATTACAGATAAGGATTAGTGGAGATCGTAGGCTGCTTACTGGATCTGCAGTAGCTGGAGAATGCAGCAAGCCAGGCCCTTGCTGGATGCAGTGCAGAATAGTCAGGAGGAGCTACCACTAAACTAATGTCCTGAAGACTATGGGCAAAATATATCGAAATACTTCATTCTGGAGTTCCTATGCCTTTTTAAGTTTCTGAGTTTCACAGAAACCATAAAGTAACACTCGGTATGCTATTCTGGTCAATTTGATGTGTCGCATGCCCTGGTCGAGTCGGAGTGACCTCGGTTGACCTTTTAGGGTCACCGGTGGGGGGTCATGGGGGCTCACCGGTGGGGTCAAATCACGTGTTGCATCCCACATTTGTGATCCCGACGTGAGGAGAGAAATTTAGATGTGCTGCATGCCCTAGTCTTGGAAATTTTCACAAACTATCGTTTTTGACCACCTTTGATCCACCGTTTGAGGGTCAAGGAGTCATTTGCCAGAGCAGAGCCATCGATTTTTAGATTCTACGCAAAAAGTTCAGTCTAGAATCGTTGACACCATGGTCGTACGTTGTTTCGCGGAAATTTTGAACAGCCCTGTGTTATAGAGATAGGGCATTTTGGACTAAAGTTAATAATACAGTGAGGTTTTTCAAAGTGGGCCACTCCGCCGTATTTAATTTTAGCAGGCCACATAACCTCGTGCTAAATCAGATTCATACACGTTTACTACGTTTCATCAGGTCTACTAGACTAGAATGTGTTTTATGTACTAGTCAGTTGAAGCACAATGGATAATGTACATGCAAAACTTTTGGTAAATGCGGCAAGTAATTCTTCACTTTTGCCCTTGTATTGCCCGTATTGTGTAGGTGGCACGAACAGCTACGGCAATATTAATCATAAGTAGTATAAAAGTGCTCTGACGAGCGCTTGCGTGTCGAACTACGTGCATCAACACGCACACGTAATGACAAATTACAACTGCGAACATAAATCACAGTGAAACGAATCACAAAAACAAAGTGAAGAAAACTTTAAAAAGGTATTTTTTCCCGCCAATTAAACGAATTTTGAAAAGTTTTGAAAGAGATTGATTAGGTGTACTTTGCATCCGAAACTGATGCTAACTCAAGTTGAACTTGGGTGACCCTTATGGGTCACCTCGGGGTCACGGGTAGGTCGGACATAAGTTATACCACGGATTTATGATCCGTATCCCACAACGGTAACTTTGATGTGCCGCAGGCTATGGTTTTGGCGGATTTACTCCGGTGACCTTTTCAAGGTTTCTGTATAGGCAAAAATTGTTCCTAGCGTGTGTGCGTGTGCATGGTCTGGGGCATCCGAAACCGATGATAACTCAAACTGACCTTGCGTATCCCTTGCAGGTCACCCGGGGTCATGCCACATGACATGTGATCGGGTTGGCCGTGGGTGATTATTCGTGGCAACCCATGCGTTACGGATGGTTCAAATGTCCGGTCTAGCGGTATAGTCACATTCCCTATGTATTGCGGGGCATTTTGATGTCACATGCTATGTTCAAGTCGGCTTGATCTCCGCTGACCGTTTGGGGTCACCGGGGGTCATGGGTGGGTCAACCCATATCTCTGATTCTGAAGCGCAGATGAAAATTGTGATGTGCCGCATGCCATTGTTTTTGAACGGACCTTACGGGATTTAGTAGAAATTTTTCGATTTTGGGCCCACTGGCCATCCGACCTAAAATGTATCGTACGATATACTACTACTACTAATACTAGAAATTACTAATACTACTACTGCGCATACTAATATTAGAAAAAATTCGTGCCTTGATGGTGGGACCGATTTTTGAAGTCGAGAACACGTCAACGGAAAACACACTTTTTGACTTCCTGAGGTCACATGTTAGGTCAAATGGTCAAGTGTTATACATTTTTGGAATCTCCATCCAATAAGCTTTCCAACGATATATCATTTGTTGGTGTGACCGATGATCTTTGACCCGGTCACCCCGTGACCCCACTTTGAAGGCATGAATTTATCTTAATCTTATTATGTGCGTTATAGTACTACTAATTAATAATGATTTTTAAACCATGTAGCTACTTGTGGAAATGAGTTTGAGTTGATTTTGAGTGACCGGGTCAAAGGTCACCAGTCACACATCGACAAGTGACATATCCTTGGAAAGCTTATTCAATGGAGATTCCAAAAATGTATAACACTTGACCATTTGACCTAACATTTGACCTCAGGAAGTCAAAAAGTGTGTTTTTCGTTGACGTTTTCTCGACTTCAAAAATCGGTCCCACCATCAACGCACGAATTTTTTCTAATATTAGTATGCACACTAGACTACCACTACTTAGTACTACACTTTGCACCATGTACCCACTTGTGACTAAGCTGTTCATTTTTCGGAGTCCGTGACTATTTTTTGACAAAAGTTTTTTTTCACCATGATGCTGTGTCGGTGTACGAGAGTTATAATGTGCGACGCAGTACTAATACTTAGTACTATCATATCCACCAGTAATACCTTCAATATGTTTCCATATAAGAAAAAAAAAATTTGTTGGGTACCCACATTTGACGATTTTTTTGGGTATCTTACCTATGCGCAACGGACCCAACCAAGTGTTTTCTAGAATCAGGGTAGGGTCTAGTATATCGTACGATGCATTTTAGGTGGGATGGCCAGCGGGCCCAAAATCGAAAAATTTCTACTAAATCCCGTAAGGTCCTTTGCGCAAAAGATAATTTTTGGCCACCTTTCACCCCTGTTTGAGGGTCAACGAGTCATTTACCAGATACGTGCATTCAATTTTTCGAATTTAAAAGTTGAGTCTAGGACCATGGTAGTAGTTGTTTTGCGCCAATTTATACATCCCCTTCGTCATAGTGATAGGAATTTTTGACTAAGTATAACAATATATTGTTAATAATATTATTGGCTTTCTAATAATAATTGCCTTAGCGGGCGCGGGCGTTGTCAATATTTACCTAAGCGGACCGAACCAGGTTGTCATGAGGATTGTATTGAATTGTGTATTACAAATCTACACCTCTATATGTCTGTATGTCTAGCCGCCCACGCCCGACTGTCATCACCAATTCAAATTTTGCGCGACCTTTTCTCGCCCTCAAATCAAAGGGCACGTGCAGGTGTCGGGAAAAATCAAACACGAAATCAAGAAAACCACATCTCACACTTTCTCTTGATTGAGAACTGAAAACAAGGACAGACCGACATACGTACTACTCTGTGCCATAATAAAGTTAATTATTCTGTTCACTTGAATATTTTCAAGAAACTGAAAACACGTACCGACGTATACTCTAAGCAAGTATTCTAGGTTTCGAACACTCGAAAATAAAAGTTGGTTTATGGGTCGGCAAATCAAATTGATATTTTGGGTACTTATTTAGTATAAGATGGACGTTTAAAATCCAGATTTTTATGTTTCCAGGTTCCCGCCCAGGGCGGGGATGGGCCTCCAAAGTGCAACATTTGATAATTTCGGGTACGTATACAACGAATTTAAAAAAATCCATTTATGTACCAATTATCATGAAAATTTACATGAATAATCTTAAATACAGTATCTCGAAGGGTATTTGACCGTTTTTCGAAAAAGTGATTTCTTCATTTTCAAAAATATTGTCAAAATTATGAACAAATAAAACTTTAGCAAACGTGCTAATATTATACATTAATTTAATCAGGATTACCTTGGGAGTATTATAAGCATAAAATAAAAATTTCCGAACAATTTTGGTAGAAATTAGCTGGGTATTTAATTTTTTTTTCAACCCGAAATTCATAATTCCTATGCCCTCGTAGATATTTAAGCCGTATGTGACCCAATTGTCATGAAAGTTTACATGAATAATCGTAATTACAATATCTCGCTAGGTCATTGTCGGTTTTTCTAAAAATAATTTCTTCATTTTCAAAAACATTGTCGAAATTATGATAAAATAAGATTTAAATACCCAGGTAATTTCTACCAAAATTGTTCGGATATTTTTATATTATCCTTATTATACTCCTAAGGACAACCTGATTAAATTAATGCGTCACACTCGCCTATTTGCTAAAATCTTATTTTTTCAAAATTTTGACAATTTTTTTGAAAATGAAGAAATCACTATTTCGAGAAACGGTCCAATACCCATCGATATAATGTACTTAAGATTATTCATGTAAATTTTCATGATGATTGGTACATAAATGGATTTTATAAAATTCGGCTTATACGTACCCAAAATCATCAAATGTTGCACTTTGGAGGCCATTCTCCGCCCAGAGCGGGAACCTGGAAGGCTCATGTCAAACAAATCACAATGAAGTGTTACGCTCAGATGCGGGCCATGTATATGATCAAACCACTGGTAACCACTGAGAACCTGAAAATTCTGGTCCACTCCCTTGTGCTCTCAAACCTGAACAATATGTGCCC
>JAQFZY010003098.1:0-10291 GCA_034696285.1 Hypogastrura burkilli | reverse complement strand
CACCAATTAACAGTCGGAGGAGTCCGTAGCTCGGGAAGGAATATAATATTAATGTCATAGTTTGAATGTTTAGGTCAGCGCTAGCTAAAATTTGTAATGCTACGATAGATACATTGTACCTCAAATTCCGTATTTAGGTTACAGAAACAACGGAACAGAAAAGAGCTGAGATGAGCAATGTTGGGCGTATCCGATACAATTGCAGGAATAACCCACAACAAGCAATTCCGCGTTTAAGATATCAAACACACCTCAATACTACCTAGTATCTACTATGGCACTTGTTCTTTAACTACCCGTACAACTACATACATAGAACTAACTCTAACTGTAAAGGTCAAAGTGAAACGTGTAGGGTATAGGGTCTTTTAACTCCAAGATTCAAATGTAATAGAAAATAGACTGTACATTTTGCGGGAATAGGTTGTGTATAAAAGGCTATGAAGAGAAGATCCCCGAACTCGAATCCAGAGGATGACTCAGAGTCAGGTCTACAAAAAATGCTCAATGCTATTGCTATTTGCTATTCTTCTTACACTTTTGACAAATTACATTTACATGCTTACATTTACACAGCGACAGACGACAGTCGACAATTATTATGTGTAGTACTACGACACACAGAGTGCGGGCAATCAATCTGCTCGAACGGAGTTAACTTTTTTTTTCTATATTTTAAATCTCAGTAAGCATTTTATTTATAAATATACTTACTATATTCGGCGTTTTCCTAAACAAAGATGTACGCAGCCTTATTTACACCTCAAGATGAAAGATGAAACAGAGCTAAAAATTGTGAATTTAAGTATTGCTCCAAAAATTCACCCCGGTCCAGAATCAGTTTAGTCCGATATTTTTGAGTAACTGATATTTTATTTGTTTACTGTTGAGCTACCGCTACCTCTACATTCTGTGATTCTGTAGGTAATAATGTTGGTAATGCATGAGTTCATATATAGTAATGTAGTAATACTGAATCCATAGAACTGGTATTTTGTAATATGTAGTTCCGAATTTATGAGAATAAGGAGAGTCGTATTTGAGTAACAATAGGCGCCAGCACTAGAGTGAGCCCAATCCGTTCGAGAGCCCGACTGCCGCCACTCCTGCCGCACTCCTCCTCCATGTCATAGGTCTCGAGTTCAGTGAGCCGGATGCAGAGGCCGAACCCTTCCTTCTCACAAGGGAGCTGGGCACAGATGGAACCCGGAAGGCATTGGACCTGACCTGACCCATCCCCGGCCGAGTCACAGGCTGACCCGAAGGCCCCCGCACATTCCTCCATCTCGGCACTCCATTCCATGTTAATCTGGCGCTGGGTCCCAATGAGGAGGACCCCGGTCCGGCAGCTGCAGGTCCCTGTAGTCTCTGAGCAGATCAGGCCCGTTCGAGCCGTCTCACAGTCTGTGACGTTGGGGGCTCCGGAACAGGGCTGATTGACCGGCGATTCCTGGGGTTGGGCTCCGGGGATCAGGAATATAGCCACCGTTGCCGCCAGGACCAGAATTATGAAGGTGGGGCTCGTAGTGGACATGGCTAAGCTTGGTTCAAGGGGTTCAACTTTCAATGAATTAACTTGGAAATCCTTAATTATTGTAGTATTTCGGCGTGTTGCTTTCGTGTTACTACACTAGTATCGTATCAACTATCACTATCCAGAATAAAATTGGACCTGCATGATGAGATGACCGTGTATCTTCAACAATTGAGCCTGCCTGTTCTGTATGCTGTATGTGATGTGCGAGATTAGACGAGACTTTTAAGGTCATAATGATATGATTTAACCGACTCATCACAGTTATCAGTTACCTGATTCCTGATTGGCGCGTTTTGGTTTTATCTACATTTTTACCAGCACTGTTTCGTATGAAGCAGCCCGTTAGCCCTTGTTTCCCGTTATCTCATTATTGGACGGATACAGGAGGTAGTATTTGATCCTCTGTCCATATCACCTTCACCATATGTGTGGGTCATCTTCATGCTTAAGCGAATTAAAACAAACAGCGAGCTTTCTGACTTCTCAGTAATACCTTCCAGGACCTACATGGATGACCAAAATAATATTTGTTCTTCACATGACAAATGAATAACCTCAGATCCGAATTTCTTTTTTTATTTAATGCTGTACGCATTTGCATTTATCTAACCATTACAAAGTGGGTCGCTTTGGGAAACTTTTTGCTACGGAAAAGGAACCGAAGGCGGGGAATTTTATTAATCGTTGTAAATGCCACAGCTCATCAATTTTGACTCGAATAACAGACATACACTTTCTGACAGTACTTTCTAATCTCAAGCACAGACATAAGTACATACACGTGCTTTGAACTGTTCTGGTCTATGCTTTCTTATCCGGTGTCGTGGTTAGGTGGTTACTAACTTATTACAGACTTCGTTTTGTCCAATGTTAATTCGGTTCCAATTCCCAATCCCGACAGACAAGGCTAAGCTTGATGCTACGTAGGCAGTGATGTTAGATGCTTGTCAATTAAATATTTTCAACCCCATCGTTGTTGTCAGGCGCTAGGCTCTGTTTCTAATACAAGTGTGCTATAGAAGTAAACAAAAGGAGAGAGCAACATTTGTTGGGACAATAGGCCGGCACGCTCGGAAAATGTCTGATAAGACATGGACCTACATGGACCATGGACTTACTCCTAACGATAAACTGGAAGGGCAGTTACATTCCGATTAAGTAGTACGTGTTATATAATTGCAAGGGAATTAAGCGTGCACGATTTACACGGTGCACCAACTCTGACAGATAGATTGGAAGTCCATGGCCTTCCTCAGTCGTTGGTTCCAGGGGTTCCTGGATCTGTTCACAATTCATCCTCCTCAGCTGAGCATTGGGGCGGCGGGTGACCAAGTACGAGGATCAGGACAAGAAGGGTCAACTGATCTCAGTAATTGCAGAAGAGCCCGTGAGGCTAACGCCAGAAATGCGACTCGAGAGGTGGAGAGGCATAGAAAGGCAATCCTGTATCAGCTCATTCCCTCACGTGACTGGAGGAGCGATCCCAGTCAAACTAATGGGTGTGTTTTGCTTTTGCATTATTGTCAGGTGTCAGGCTCAGAGTTAATCTAAATACTTCAGGGTCAAAGTTCAATAAGTGGTTCTGTTAATTATAAGGATAGGGCGAGACATTCCTCCAAAGGAGTGAATTCAAGAATGGCCGGAAATAATAGCGCAGAGGATGCCAAATATGCTGTCATCATTCCTGATGAACTGGAAAAAGGAGGTAAAAGACTGTACTAACTTATTTAATAATTAGTTATGCTGGTTAAGTCGTCATTCGTAACTCCAGTTTCGTCATTTATATAGTGCAAATTAACCATACACTTGCTTGTGCACTAATTTATTAGCATTTTATTCTATTTGAAACGGTACTATACTTATGTTTGACTTTGAGCTTTGATTGTGCGAACAGCTGTAATGATTTCGTTAACTTTGCAAATCTCAATATATGTATGTATGTGCTATCAATATCAGCTATATTTTGCGTTTTCCTCAAATTCGGATATTAATTTATCATTTGTCTTTACAGATCTTATGGCTGCTACGAGTCTTCTTCAGCAGAAGGCAAATGATATCCGAGCTCAGCGTGTCAATTGGCAGCCATATTTGCAGTAAGTTTGGCAGGAACATATTGCGTATTTATGTCGTTTGTAGCAAAGCGTACCTGAAGGCTGAAGATACCCATACAGTAACTACTTGATACTTCGTATTAATGGATTGCTCTGTCCTCATGCGTTGTATTTTATAATTGGAAAATTGTAGCAGTCAAATGATTTCCCAAGAAGACTACAACTTCATCGTTTCATTCGATTCGGCTTCCGGGAAGGAAAGAGAAGCGATGCTACAGGATCAGCGACAGCAGTGTGCTAAAACCTTCCTGAATCTGATGGGCCACGTCTCGAAGAATCAAACAATCTACTACATTCTGGTGCTCATCGACGATATGTTTACGGTAAATATGAGACATAAGCTAACTAAGCTGTAAAGTGATAGCCGAGTCCGTTTTATTTGACGACTTTCTTTTATCAATAACAGGAAGAGAAGAGTCGTGTTGAGATTTTCAAGGAGTATGCCCGGAAGAAGAAGGAGTCCGCTTGGGCCCCGTTCCTTAACATGTTGAATAGTCAGGACGGGTTCATTACGAACATGACCTCCCGGCTCTTGGCAAAAATGGCTTGTTGGAGTAAGGAGCTGATGGACGGCTCGGATCTGCATTTCTATTTGACTTGGTTGAAGGATCAACTGAAGGTCCAGGTAAATGTGTGTATCGTAGCCTAGTCGCATTAGTAGTAGTAGTTGGTCGTAGTATTAGTAGTACTTAGTAGGCTGTATGTGCCGCTGTGCATGTAAAACAACTCTGATGTTACCACAATATTAACGTTCAGAACTTTAAATTTTATCGTTTCCTTTTCTAAGTTGTACTGTAGTATTTATTGTAATTTATTTTTGTTTGGCGTTTTAGGACAATGAGTACATTCAGTCTGTGGGACGATGCCTTCAGATGATGCTACGGATTGACGAGTATCGCTTCGCCTTTGTTGCTGTGGATGGAATCTCAACGCTCGTCACGGTCCTGGCAGGACGTCATAACTTCCAAATTCAATATCAACTCACTTTTTGTATCTGGGTTCTTACTTTCAACCCAACTTTGGCTGAGAAGATGAATAAGTGAGTGGCGGGAGAACCATTCGATTTTCCAATCCAGTTACACTTGTAATATAAAGTAATGTATAACTTTCTCTTAGATTCAATATAATTCGAATCCTGGCCGACATCCTGAGTGACAACGTCAAGGAGAAAGTAATCCGTATTGTGGTAGCCGTGCTCCGAAACCTTATTGAGAAGCCGGAAGATGCTCAGATCTGCAAGGAGCACTGTATTGCCATGGTCCAGGCCCGCGTCCTCAAGCACCTCGACCTTCTTCAGCAACGGAAATTCGAGGATGAGGACATTGAGGCCGACATCAAGTTCCTCTTTGACAAGCTGAATGAGTCCGTACAAGACCTGAGCTCCTTTGATGAGTACGCCTCGGAAGTGAAGTCCGGCCGCCTGGAATGGTCTCCAGTTCACAAGTCTACCAAGTTCTGGCGTGAAAACGCCTCCCGGCTCACGGACAAGAACTATGAGTTGCTGAAGATCCTGATAAATTTGTTGGAAACGAGTAAGGATACCCAGGTCCTGGCTGTGGCCTGCTACGACATTGGCGAGTTTGTGCATCACTACTCACTGCGTGGGAAGACGTGAGTATTGGGGAGCCGGTTTCTGGCCAATCTCCATTGATCAGACTTCCTAATAAATTAAATTGCTTCCATTTTTTCAGTGTAATTGAACAGCTTGGTGGAAAGCAGGTCGTAATGGCACTTTTGGCTCACGAGGACTCTAACGTCAAGTATGAGGCTCTCCTATGCGTCCAGAAGTTTATGGTCCACAATTGGTAGGCTTATAGTTGTATTGTAGTGAATTAAATTACTCACTTTTGAAATATATTTGGACTTACTGGAATATTTAACTTTTTTCTATCCAGGGAATATTTGGGCAAACAACTGGAAAAGGAGACCAAGGGACCTTCTGCCGGCAAGGCAGCCGCATAAAGTCAAGTCCCATGGAAACCAAGCATTCTCTTTCTTGTCGTTCTTCCAGTGAAGTCGTCTGATCTTATTGTAATGTGCAAACCAATCATTCCATTTACCAAACCAATTCAGGTCGAATGAGAGTGTCCTCATCCTGCGTGATATAGTGTCTTCAGTTCTATTGTTGTTCCGCATTTCGGAGCTATTAATAATGTTCGTATTTCGTAAAATGGATCGTTCTTGAGTACCTAGTACCTACCTACTACGAACATTTTAGTCATTTGAATAGTAGTCAAGTTCAAGTCTTTAATTACTACGCTCACGTAAATACAAGTAAATATACAAATTGTATTGGTAGCATCCCGATGTAGAAAGTGAATATTATTGTAATGTAGCTCGCAGTAAGAAACGTGGCGATAACAATACTTGTATAGAGTCTATAGCTCCTGTAGTAAAAAGTAGTTTCTGGATTGCGGAGTCTAAATAAAGACGAATATTTTGGAAAACTTTATGTATGGTCTACTTATTTACTGTCTGACGCATTTTAGGAATCCTACGAATGGCGCAGTAGTTTAGTGAGAACGTGTAACGACCAAGCCCGGACATTCTAGTAACTGCCCGTCTCCGCCTGACTGAGCCGTGAGAAGATCCTCCGTTTTCCAGCCTGGCCTGGTTAGGTGTGATAAAACGGTTGATTGAGTCCCGGTCCAATTCCGGTTAGCCCTCGGTTGGGCTCCCTTCAATTTTAAAGTCCCGGTCTTAAAAAGAGTCAATGAGTAGAGCTTGGGCCTGACGTCATGTCAATTCATTCTCAATTCTGATTCAATTTGGATATTAACGATGAGTGAATGAGCTATTTTTGGAAGTGCCGGGGCCTTTTTGGGGTATAAAATGGGACCGAGGATTCAACAAGTAACCCAGTCAAAGTCTAGCTCCCGAACGGCACAGAATAGCTCATATTCTCGGGTAGCTCCAAAGCGCTTCAGTCTCAATTGCAAAGTATTTTAGAGTCATTCTAAATTCTAACCCAGTATTACAAGGCGTAGAAATAAATAAATCCCTTTCCTGAACCAGCGTACGTGGCAATGAAGAATTTTTCCTTCCTGGCCTTAACATTGGTCGTTCTAGCAAACGTTTCTCACTACCAAACCACATTTGCAAGATCCGAAGTCCTCCCAGCCGACTCCCCGGCCGCCCGAATCCCTGAAAATCGTGAATTTCGAGTCAAAGATCCTTCAGTCGAGTCCAGGAGATCCCTCGCAGCTAGGAGTAGCGATGAATTGCGAAGATTAGTTCGCAGTAGCCGATATGCTGGGGACAGTCGGGAACAACCAAGGACGCTCAGCATGACTCGACGCATCGAGACCAGCAGTGAAGAACGATTGAATAGGATTCGACTGGTCAGGGAGCGGGCGGCGTCTGTGAATACTGAAGATCGGCGAGTCCGTACCGAACCAAATCATGAGACTCGGCAACGGCTTGTAAGGGAAGAACGCGTTCCTGAGGAGCAGCGTCAGGTTCGACAGAGTTCCAGAGTAAGAGAGAACCGTGAGCGTGACGAGAACCGGCGATTTGTCCGCGAAAGCCGCAGCGGTGACGAGAACCGACGATTGGTTCGTGAGAACCGTGAACGTGACGACACCCGGCGATTTGTCCGAGAGAGCCGCAACGGTGACGAGAACCGACGATTGGTTCGTGAGAACCGTGAACGTGACGACACCCGGCGATTGGTCCGAGAGAGCCGCAACGGTGACGAGAACCGACGATTGGTTCGTGAGAACCGTGAACGCGACGACACCCGGCGATTCGTCCGAGAGAGCCGCAACGGTGACGAGCACCGAAGATTTGTCAGAGAGATCCGTGAACGCGACGCTAGCCGCCAAATCGTCAGAGAATCCCGAGAGCGAGATGAGACTCGAAGATTCGTCCGAGACTCTCGCGAGAGAGGCGCTGAGCGCCGAGTCCAGGACCGAAGGCTCTCCCGAGAGGACAGCGTACGTGAGAGCCGGGAACGAGTGGAGAGCAGAAGGGAAGTTCGAGATAATTCCAGAGTCCGAGATTCGGAGCGGCGACTTGTTCGGGAGAATGACGAGAATCGAAGGTTTGTTCGTGAGGCCTCTAGCCGCGAAGGAACCCGGAGATCCGTCTCTATCGATGAGAACCGGGTTCGAGACGAAACGAAGGGATTTGTACGGGAGCTCAGTGAGAGCAGGATGGAGAGGATGGCTCTGGCCGAGAAAACTAACTTTGGGAACACGATTTCCAGAGTTGGCAAGCTCGAACTTGTAAGCATTTTGGATTTTATGTAGTATAAAAAGATTGAATACTGAAATTCTAACTATGGATATTCTCACTTAAATTAATAGGACACGTTCGAGAAGAAAGAGACATTTGGATGGAGTCAGGTTACGAGCGCCATGTTCGGCGGAGCCGCCCTTCTTCTCATGTACACACAGAGCAGGGAGCAGAAGAAGCTGGCCCTGGACTAAGCCGCCGAAAGGCTTCGCAAATCGAATCAAGAATTGTACATACATTATTCTCTCGTATCTAAATGTGACAAAAATCCAGCCTGCGGCTGTGAAAGCGTCAAACTATTCTCATATTAGGTCATGTGGTAGTAGATATTCCGAGCAAAAAAGAATTGTGACAATTATCACAACTATGCTTATTGCTGTAGTCATGCTAGCGGTAGCGTCCTGTCCTAGGGCCATAGTTAGAAATAGTCAAAAGTTAGTAATACATCGAAGTCGACATGTACCTAATCTTAATGTACAGAACTCATTCTCCTTGATGTCGTTTCCAGCATTAGAAAATGTAATAAAAAAGAGATGCAGAGTAAGCTTCAATGAATTATTTCACCTACCCTCCACCACAAAAGTAGCAGAGGTGACGCGTGACGACAAAATTTGGTAATTACAATAGACTTGATTTTGAATCCACATCCACACAATAAATTAATAACATTTCTGGCATTTACTTATTGACGTGCTTTACTGTCAGGTGTAACTTTATAAGTTTACACAGTTAATAGCTACAAATTGAACTTGTAAAGGTTAAAAATAGATGATTAGCTCATACAGCATGTGCAGCGTGGAATCCTAGCTAGTATGACATAGTGGAAGGTGTTATTGGGTATATTACGTAAAATAGTATTACTGGACAAAATATTTATTTATTTTTACAATGTCTATGTGCAGGATATGATACTACTCATTACTATTACTACAGATACTCATAAATTGTGACGTACTTGGGTGTTTGTAGTTTTCTTTAGTTCAAGAATAGATCCGGGTCATCCTCAAGCAGCATGACCGTAGTTGGAGAAAGTCTGGCCAAGTCCAACCCAGCCAATGTTGTACTAGTCTTACTGTTAAGTGGCCCAATACTGGCGTAAGGATCATGGTGGCCATTGCTCAAGAGCCCCAGACTAAGGAGGGAGGGTGGGATGGAGGATGAATTTTTAACTGCTAAACGGCTTAGGAGGGAGTCCAACTGTTTCTCACTTTTAATTTGAAATTTAAACAAATATTAAAAATTGTAATAGTAATAAACTTGAACAACTAATTCAACTTAAATACTCACCGGTAAAAGTACCGTGAGTTCAAGCTCTCGACTTTCTCCGTCAAGTCTGACAGGATCTCATTCTCCTAGGAACAGCCAGAACAGTTTGGACGAACGTTATAACCTCACTTGGTACAGAACAATCGTATTTAAATATAATTACATTATTTTCAAACGTTGACCAACTTAGACACTGTAAATACTATCAATTTTGAAGTCAGGCACAGGCTTGAGTTGAGTCAGTTATAACTCACCGGCTTACTCAGGGTCTTTGCAAGGGTCAGTTCCTGACTCAGTTCCCGAATCCGAAACTCAAGGATTCCCTTTTCCTTCCGAAGACTGGTGAGTTCACCATTACAGGAAGCCAAGTGATCCTTGAGGGCCGTTGAGATCTTAATTTGAGCCACAAGACGAGACCGAAGTTCCTCAGCCAAGGGACCCTTCATGTCTAAAGCCGAGTCCCTTCCAACAAGTTCCAGTTTAGACCTGAGATCACTAACCTGGATTTATTGGAAAATCCGTGTTACTAAGTCCCCGTCCAATAGAGTTTGCCTTGTACGAGAACATGAATTATGACTTTTGATACCTGTTTCTCCCGCTCCCGAATAACTTTATTTCGGTCAGCCAAAAGCGCCTCAAACTCCGCCCGCTCTGTTTCCAGGGTTGACTGAAGGAGCTGATAGGCTGCGTTCCCGCGATTAAGGGTAGGACCAGTCGTAAACGGTCCTACGAATAAATATAACATTACACAATTTACTAAAAAAAAAAAGCTAAATGCTGCTTTCAGAATTTACATACTTGTCCCCAGATCCTTCGTAGCCTCAGGTAAATTGTTATTCTTCAAAGGCCGGTTCTCAGAGGCCCGAGCCGAAACCCGATTCCCGAGTGAAAAATTTGCATTAGTGCTCAAATACTTTTCCCGCTCCCGCTTAAGCGTCATGTTTGTCTTCTTCAAATCCGCAACCTCCTTTTTCGTCCGAAGGAGTTCCTTTTCCTTCTCGGCCAGCTCACTTTTAAATGACTTGATGGCCAGACTGAGAGTTGAGGCGTCTTGCCGAGCCGTGAGCTGACTGGTTGACGTGGAGGCCGAGCTCTTGGCTGCAATCTCAAGTTCTCGTTTAAGCCGACTAATTTCGGATTT
>JAQFZY010003097.1:0-10293 GCA_034696285.1 Hypogastrura burkilli | reverse complement strand
TAGCGTGCATGGGCCATGGCTGCGTTTGTTTTAGTTGAACTGCTGATAATGGTGGTCCATTCACCCTAGAAAGAATTTAAAGACGTAGTTAGTCGTTCCGCGTTAGCGCGGGCTTGTTGGCTAGTTACATATATTTGTGTAGGTTGCAGTCTACTATGGAGCCTAGCCTATGCCCTATACCCCAATGAGCATTTTTGGGAAGCATTTGAGTTTATTTGGTGAGTACGAAAGTTAATTTGGGGCCAAAGTTAGCAAAAGTAACTTTTGAGTATTCTGGGGACACTTTTGAGTTTAATTGGGGCCACTTAAATAATAAATCATAATCAAATATGTATGGTTAGTACGTTAAAAATGTTAGTGTTAAAGTATCAAAACACTTGTTTTATTTTTATTTACAACTTGACCCGAAAGCACGAAAGCACAAAAGTAAAAGCACGAAAACTACTCTGGACTCGCTTTCGTGTTTCCCACTTTCGTGCTTTCCTGCTTTCGCCCTCGGCCAATCAGAGACCGATGTGGGAGGAGCCGAGAAATCGGGAAAGCGGGAAATCGTGAAAGCAGAGGAAGTTGACTAACCCCCCCCCCCCCCCTCCTGGAATGAATTGTTTCCTCTCCTGCTATTTTACATTAAAAGTCCTCATGATCATTTTAATCGAATTCTGCTCCATAACAGAGTTATTTTATTCTACCATCGTGCTCTAAAATAAATTTCTAAATATTTAGTATTTCACTTTCTTCGGATTGAGAGCCTAGTGAGCTTAGCATTTTCGGCTAGTATATTTTGTACTTCATCTGGAGTCTTCTCCGAAAGTTCTGGAGCGCTGAGGTCACAATTCGAAGCAAATTTGAAGGGACGATTGAGGTCCGAGTGCATCCAATCCTCAATTTCCGGAGGCGGTTTCCCGGTGATCATCTCTATTTCGCGCTTAAGGACTCGGCAAAAGTCATCAAGAGGCTTTAAGAGAGATAGGAAAGCTTGGATTGAGTACCTACAACGCGCGAATAGTCATAGCATCATGATCTTACCAAATCGTTGTCATCATAGCCGAACGGGTTTTCAATTTCGTAGCCAATGCTAAGGATCCCCAACATACAGAATGCTCCCACTCCGGTTATCAAAATAGTCCACCAGCCAATAGTCCCGACAAATTGAAAGGGGATTGCCAGCAAGTACAACCAGACAAAGTGGTGCAAGTGAACTGAGTATGCCAGTGGGATCGGGGTTCTCTGAATCCGCTCGAAGCTTGTCAAATTATCCAGTAAGCCCCCAACGCCTAAATTCAATGTCGTGTACACAGAGCCCGAGGTACGATTAGGACATAGGATACAGATTGCATATAATTATAGTTACTTCCTGATAGCGTCATTAGCGAAATGGTTGAAGCCAGTCCGTTTGTGGAAAGATGATGCACATAAGAATTGAGGTGGAGAAGGATCTCGAGTGGGATATTTGTTGGGGGAATGGTAGCATGGGCCAGGAGGTTCGGGTTCTTCTTTCCCTTACTTTTCTCGGTAGGGTCAACTGCTATAGCCACTTCGGGCCTTGGTGCATGGTCCGCTGACGGACCAGTTGAAGATGGGGTCGAGAACTTCCGGAGATGCTGAGTCAGGTCCTTGAGGTCATCCAGGTTGGCCGAGTACTCCTCTCTTAAGTAATGCTTCACAGCAATAGGAAAGGCGAGGCAGAGGTTGACGGCTGACTTCTTGTCAACAATGTCTTTGGCCTCATTCCCGGAAGCAGTGACCCAAATGGTGATGACGAGAGTTCGGATTGTTTTGATCATGGATGACCAGGTCTTCCTTCCCTCTTCATACCTAATAGAATAAACAAAATTTCCCGTGGGTTGGGTGGGTCTTGGCTTTGGAGATAGTGGTTATACTCAGTAATATACGCTTTGAAAAGAATTGAAGATTGAACAATGACCTTGAATTGGGAGGTCGCTTTAAATAAATAATATGAAATCAGCACCAACCTTCCATTTGCAGTATTGGTTCGGAAACCCAAAAGCAATCCAACAACTACTCCGATAACGGGGATTATGGTCTGACCGAAACCGAGATTGGCACTACTCTGCGTGTGAATGGTGACTATGATCAGCGTGTAAATCATCAACAGTATCACTTGCCACCATATGTGCTTTATCACAGTCCCTTTAATTCTAAACCACCAAAACAGCATGATGTTCTAAATTTCGGTTCGAAGGTTTACGTTAGGTATAATGTTGGCAACACTCAGCTGCAGTTCAATGTTAAATTCAAGTGTTTACGGAAACCGGTGGAAAGCAAATCTCTGACTCGACTAAATATTTAAAAAAATGTGGAATGCTGGACTAGAGACATTACCAGAAGTGATCAATCTACATTATTTGGAGAACGAGTTTGGCTCAGATCATGGTCAAGATCAGGACTGGTTTGTTGAATAGTTTGAATAAGCAGGATAAAACACAGTATACATATAAAGCAGATACATAGATGCTGGACCCTGTCCCTGTCCCACTGTATATCTATACCCACACGTTGAACTACTTAATGCTTTAATTATCGTTTAATGATCCAGCTCCAGGTAAAGGTGTTTTTGCTTCCTTGGATAATGTAAACTAAAGGTACTCCATTAGAAGAGTTTCAGTCAAAGCCTATGTATAGGTATGTATGTAGTTTCCAGGCAGTTCACAGTCGACAATAGAATGGATTGGTATAGGTTTAGCAGATTTCGTATGTTTAGACACCAGGGAAAATGATTCAGGAAATGTTTCTATGTATTAAGTTGGTTACTATGTCCCTGTCAGCAGGCAATTGGAAACGGCTTAATTTTGGATCGAAGGACGACCTGAAACGTAATTATTACTTACCTTGTAAAAGAGGTTAACGGGTTGCTTTGTTATGCTGATCAGTGACGGCTCTAGAATTTTCACAAGGGATGCTCAAATAAAAAATTTAACCTTTTTAAAACAAAGTTGGTTTCTGATCTCTTGAATTACTTACCAATTACAATTCTACAAAGATCGACTTCTTTCGTGCAGCTTTAAAAAAAATACTTTGAAGGTGAGGTTAGGTTAATCAACATTAAATTTGGTTAGTGCAGATGACTAGCTTTATAGGTTGTAACCCAACCCATCCTGCATTTATTAGGCTTAATTCAAAATTAGTAGAAAAGGCTGACCGAACAACTTCCTGAAATGATTTCGTCCTAATCTATGTAGATGTCCGAAAGCCTTGTAGTCCAAACAGTTCTTTCTGAATGAACTGAGATTATTTTAAATCTTTAAATACCGTATTTCAACCTTTCTGGTGCATATCAGAGCTCAGGACCAGGAGCAAGAACATTTGGCTAAATACGACGTTTGGCTAAAATAGTGTAACAGTTATCCGTTCCTATTAATGTAGTGTAGGCTATGTTCGAGAAACGTTCACCAAATTCTAAAACTTTAAATCTTACCATAGTTAAGATTGCGAAGCAATTTTCCACTAAATTGTATCAAGTTGAGTTAGGTCAACCACCGAGCATCGAATTTCGACAAACTGGTATCACTTCATGGGAACTATTTATATATTGGTTAGAAAATATTTGTAGTATATAGAATAATAAAATCAAATAATTTAGCACATTGTATTTACTTTTTGCATATACGGCGTAATGGGTTGGACTGTATAATCAAATATCCAAATATTGACCACTAATGTAATGCGTACAAGAACGGTACACAGTAAAGGGATACTCCACTTTTCCCGCCTCATTCTAGTTAAGATAAATACATATAAATCATAACTTAGATGGGGCTATTATTGCTATTTTTGCTTGTGTTCTCTATCAAGAGGCATTTGACGAGCCAAAGCATTTTCTGATAGGATCCTTCTCACATCCTCCGCCGACTTCTGACCCAGCTCCATTGACGTAAGTTTACACTGTGAAGCAAAGTTGAATGGACGATTCTTGGGAGAATCCAACCAATCAGGCGCAAGAAGTGGGCCCTGTCCCGTTATCATTTCGAACTCCTGCTGCAGCACCTCACAAAAGTCATCCAGCGGCTGAAAATTAAGAGGGGGGACTGTTTATAGGAAAACCCAGTGAACACATTTGGAAGGGATTCTACACTACGTATATTTCGTGCCAAAAGAATAGCTTTCGTGGAAAAACTATGCCATTTGGTGGAACAGATTCGTTTTTGTAGTTCAAACCAAGCCCAACTAAATGTAATCAATCCTGCAAACTACGTCCTCAATTCAGCCGAACCTAACACCAAACCTTCATTTTCATCAATTAACAACTTTAATTAATGTGATTTTACGGTAAATTCATATGCTTTCCGGCTTACGCCAAGAAACTATCAACCCGTTTAGCATGGGATCCTACCAAATCGTTGTCGTCATATCCGAAAGGATTCTCAATTTCGACGCCAATGCTCAGTATTCCGAGCATGCAGAAGGCCGCAACGCCAACAATGATGACGGTGTACCATCCTAGGCTTTCTATAAATTGGAATGGAACGGCCAGCAAGTAGAGCCATACACAGTGATGGAGATGAACGGAGTATGCTAGAGGGATTGGGGTCCGGGCAATTCGTTCGAACTCAGTCAGGCAGGTCGTCATCGTGTCCAATCCTATTTTGTTCAATCAGAAAACAGTATTTTATTCCCAATTCTGAACTGAAGTACTCTATAAAAATTGTGATTACCCCCAAATAACGATCCGGCGAATGGCATATCAACCAGCTCGTTCTTCATCACATGATTGAATAGATAGGAGTTGAGGTAGCAGATGATTTCGACGGGTATATTGGTTGGGGTTGAGCAGTCATATGCCATCAGCTTGAAGGGCTTTGAATGTTTTGCTTTGAGATGCTCGTAGTGATCTGTAAGGTCGGATTGGGCACGGCCTTTGGACTTTGCAGCCTGGTCCTCCATCGCTACGGTTGATGAAGGAGTTCCGTACTTTTCCAAATGAGCGACCAGGTGTTTAAGGTCCGGATAGTCGTAGGCATATTCTTCGCGCAAGTAGTGCTTCACAGCGATCACGAAGCCGATACAGAGGTTAATAGCCGTCTTCTTCTCTACAATGTCAATTGAGGCGGGTGACCTAACAGTTCCCCAAATATTTAATGCCATGGCCCTTGCGGCATTCGTCATTTGAGCCCAGAGTGCCCTTCCTTCTTCGTACCTGATATTAGATATGAGCAGTATAGTTTTCAAAAGGTATCCTCATTGGATTCAATTTAAACCGGGAAAGCTGTATGTATATTTAAATGCGTGGGTATATGTTGTACCGAGCATATCCAGTTCCGCTCCGGAAGCCAATAAGGAGCCCTAAGACCGTGCCTAGGACCGGGATGAGGGCTTGGCCAAAACTTATGGCGATTTCTCCGTATTCATTTATTGCCACGACACCGGCCGTGTAGAGCATTAGCAGGACCACCTCCCACCAAATGTGCTTTATCACGGTCCCGCGAATCCGGAACCACCAAAACCACAGCATATTTTTCTAAAATCTATAATTTCGGGTCTCTGATTGCCAACTGTAGATATTTGCTGCATTCACAACATACCGAAGCTCTTATTCAGCATAAAGTTCTGCTGACTTTAAAAAAAATCTCTGCTAAATCGCTGCCTGAAGCTCTTTCTTATAGAACTGCTTAATTAATACTGGCCGAATTTGACCCGATTTATTGTATGAAATTCGAATATATGCATGTAGTGATGCCTAAGCGTACTTCGTATGCTATGTATTTACGTATGACTGTATATATTGCCGAACCAACAATTGTTGTCTGGAAGTCAAGAACTCACTTTTACGATTAGGACTAGTTATGGACTGCAAAAAATGTGGTTTGACAGAGCTTACAGTTATCACTTTATTCGAGTTTTTCCAGAATCCAAGCACAATAAACGTGTACCTTGCAAGGTAGTAATTTGGTAATGTAAAAAATATCGAAATCAGAAATGTAAGTTAAATGGGAATCTCATGCCCCTCTTCAAGGTAAACGTGAACAAGTCTCTTAAAATTCTCCAAGCCCTAATTCTAGTAATTGAGATTCGATATATCGATATATGAGGTAAATAGAATGTGATTTTCCCATTATTTGTGTTACTAATTCATTGCTTTCCAGCTTTACTTCCACTCTTTATTTAGCGATCTTATTTCATATTGACTTTAGCTTAATGATAAGTAACAGACGATGACCTAATATTATATGCGACTTTAAAACATTGGAATGAAGTGAAGAAAAGGAAGCTTTAAGCCGAAGCACTTCTCACTCTTTCTCTTAATTGAGAACTGAAAACGAGGACTGACGTACTATGTGCTAAAATAAAGATAATTATTCTGTTCACTTGAGTACCTTCAAGCACATTTCAAACTGCGAGGCCATTTGGTCAAATCCACAGATTCAAAAGACTATGGCAGAGGCTCGGGACGGGATCCTGCCGAAGAAGGCCGAAGAATGTAAAACACTGTTCTGTTAGGCCGACAATATCCATAATGTAGGGGCCAAACATAAAAACTTTAGTTACTAACACGTATTGTATTTTGTATTGGATGTTTATGTGTTTATATGGGTTAGTTTGACATATTATTAGTCGAATGTTGTGTTAACGATATTTTTTGACTAGCAAAACAAGCCCGCGCTAACTCGGAACGACTAACTACGTCTTCTAATGATTTCTAGGGTGCACGGGCCATGGGTGTGTTTGTTTTAGTGGAACTGCTGACAATTGTGGTCCATGCACCCTATAAATAATTAGAAGACGTAGTTTGTCGGTCCGCGTTAGCGCGGGCTTGTTTGGCTAGTTGTACTAATAATTCCCGTAAGCTTAGACAGACATTACGAATGCATAACCACTTCAACTTTGTTTCCGCGCTAATAAATGCATAGTACATCTTATTGGGTCAGTTGTTGACGAACCCATTACACAAGTACATGTGATCACTTTCGGAAGCAGTTAGTAGTTAGTATTCCACGTCCACGATCCACGACTGAATGTGGCATTCCTTGTCTATTCTATGGACTCTTTAACATACACTTCACTGCCGACATGCGGCCAATAGGTCTTCCCTTATTGCAGTAAATATGGTATAGCAATACCTATTATGTAAAAAGTATCCGGAGATAACAGAACGCTCTCATTTTCACTTGGATAAGCTGGGCTTAGCTGAATCAACGTACATAAGTACTTATAAAACACAGCCGTAGCCGTAGTTGCATAATATTTTATAGATAGACATTGAACAAATAATTATCTAACGCACTGCTGTGCATTTATAAGCGCCATGGGTATCCCGTAATTTTTACTGAATTAGTATTGTTGACTGAAGTCTGAAGAGCCTCTCGCTGTACCAACACCAACCTCCAATTTTCAGTATTACTACAACGTAGTGCAGGACCGCTCGTTCCATTTTCAGTAGTGGGGGATATACGAAGTGATATACGGTAAGTAAATATTCTAATAATACACAGTCCTTCCTTCAACTGTATTTGTATCTCCATGTTCACATATACATATGTACATAGTATCAGGCGCATAATTATATTGCATGCCAGACTATTCATCTGCCTCTATAGTCGTTAGCGCTAGCACAATCACAATACATTGTGCAGCTCTGCTCCGGTTAGAATTAGAAAGGGTTCCTTTCGAAAGTGAAATCGCCAATAGCTGCTAGTTATATTCATTCATACATAGATTAGCAAGTAAAACCTAGTATTTAGATACAAATCAGTTTTTCTTTCAAATAGCAGCAAAAATGGAGTTGGAAAGTCTGGAACAATTAGTACAAACGTGCAAGGCGGGTTTTGAAAAGCATTACAGCTCTGCTCCAACAATTGGAGCCAAGGCACCCGGCAGAGTTAATATTATTGGCGAACATACGGATTATAATGACGGCTTCGTTTTCCCAATGGTAAGATTTATTTCTGATTCAACTTGCAACGGTTGCCAAAGAATCCTGCAAGAATTTGAGAATTGCAGATTGTAATTAATTTGTATCCGTATGCTTGGAAACGCAGGCCATTCCGTTATATACTGTGATGGTCGGAAAGCCCAATGGGAGTGGAAAGATTAGGCTTACAACTTTGGCAGATGGAGTTGATGAGCCGAAATCAATCGAGTTTGATGTGCCCGTTCCAGCGGCACGCCTGTCTCCGGGCTCGCCGAAATGGGCAAATTATATGAAGGGAGTGATTGATCATTTTCCAGGTATAATACTGTAACCCATTTAGTCGTTTAACACAGATCCTAAATATGTATTTGGTCGTTTACAGTTCAACTATCCGGATTTGATGCCTGTGTACTAACCAGCGTGCCCCTAGGAGGCGGCCTATCCAGTAGCGCCTCCCTCGAAGTCTGTACTTGTACCTTTTTGGAAGCTTTGACCAAACATATTCTTTCGTAAGGACTTTTCTTTTGATCCGGATGATTTAGTCGAAATGCATAAGGAGGCGTTTATACGGAAATTGGTTAACGTCATTATGTAATTCTAATGCTCTGTTTCTTGCTTTTAAAAGATTGGAAGACAAGGCCCTCCTATGCCAGAAGGCAGAGCACACCTTTGCCAATATGCCTTGCGGAATCATGGACCAATTCATATCTTGCATGGGGAAGGAAGACTCCGCTCTACTAATTGACTGTCGCTCACTGGAAACTGTCATAGTCCCGCTAATCCCTCAGAAATCAGACAATGCTGTAGACATCACATTTCTTGTTGTTAACTCAAACGTGAAGCATCAGTTGAGTGGAAGCGAGTATCCGCAGAGACGGACTGACTGCTTTGAAGCTGCGAAAATAATCGGAGTTAAGAGTCTTCGGGATGCTTCGATGTCAGGCCTCAGAGGCATGAAATGAAAACGAAAAATACCACATACTTATATACCAGCTTAAGTATTGGTAAATTATTAATATTCTTATGACTGGGTTTTATTAGAAAAGCGGGATCAGATGGGGGATCGAGTTTATCAACGTGCTTTACACGTCGTGAGTGAAATTGAGAGATGTACAAAGGCTTCTGAAGCAATCCTTAACGGAAACTTAGAAGAATTAGGACGACTAATGTACCTAAGTCATGTTTCACTGAGGTAAGCAGTGTGTTTTTGAGTCAGGAAAGGATGGAATCGAAGCTGAATATGGTGAAATTTTTAGGGACTTATATGAAGTGTCATGCTCAGAGCTAGATCAACTGGTTGACATCACAATGAAAACGAAAGGCGTCTACGGTTCTAGAATGACGGGTGGCGGATTTGGTGGTTGCGTTGTGGCCCTGGTACATATATATTGAACAGGAATTATACCTATATAATCTTTTTTACACCGCGTTTTAAATTCTTGTACTGAAAATGTATTTTGCTTTACCTGTAGGTTAAAACAGCAGAAGCGGCTAACGTAATTGCAGAAATCAATAAGAGTTATACCAGGACGGCGACTTGTTACGTCTTCAAAGCCGTTGGAGGCGCTGGAAAAGTTTCTCTGTGAACCCCGCAAAAATCGTCAATAGTTAAATTGTAACTGATTCAAAGAATAGCAAGATTTCATTATTACAACATGAATTCAACGTGCACTTTTAATATAGGTGCTGTCTATAACTTCTCACCATTTAATTTTTGCGTAAAAGAAATGAATAAATATCAATTTTGAACGTTTTCTTGTTCAAAAGGTTTGAAAGGTACGAATCGAATGTTTTGGGGGTTACGCTTACGTCGAACGCCACAATTGTGCAGTCTGAACCTCGAAAAGTACCAATGTATTCTTGCTGAAAAAGTAAATAAAAATGGAAATTGTACTATAGCGCCGCATGCGAAAATATTTGCAATTATTGTGAGAAAATGAATTATTTTGTCGAACATTACAGGGGGGGGGGGGGGACACGCCCAGGATATTTTTAGTACGGGTTTTACCATTGTTTTTGTTTTGCATGATGGCGGAGCAATGAGGCTGAGGGACTCCCTTGGGAACTCTTTATTCCGCTGCGCTAATGTCAGGTATTTTATATTCCTAAAATGAACACACTATCAAGGATAAAGGTCCAGAGATCAACTGAAGTCGGCAGGTACTGAGTCTCCCCTCTCCATATTTCCAGCCCAGAAATAGCGCCGAATTTAAAAGCTAATGCCTGGAACTGAGTTTCCACGACGGTCTCAGTAAAACTCCCCGCCTGTCCCCACTCTTCCCACCCGTTCCACCCTGAGTATTTTATCACTATTGCACGATAAATCATATTTATGTGCATTAATTTATTATTATCTAACTATTATAAAATTATGACCGACTTTGCACGCGTTCAACGATACAGGTCGCATTTCTCAACCGACGCCC
>JAQFZY010003096.1:0-10295 GCA_034696285.1 Hypogastrura burkilli | reverse complement strand
CTTCTGATTGCGTAAACCATCCATGAGAGATTTCCACAGCGTCTTACAGTCAGCAGCTACAGTTTAAATTAATGTAAGTTAGTCGCTAGAACTGCAGCAATACATTATGAAATAAAAACCTAATAGTATGAATAGACAATGCATATACAGACTGTCAAGAGTTAATAGGCTACAGCCACAAATGCAACTACAACTACAACTAAAGTCATACATGACAAGATTTGGTAAGTATAAGATTACATAATATTGATATACCAGACGTATCCAAAAGGTCAGCAATCTCCTTCCATGCCCTATTTATGGCATCTGGTCTTGAGTGGAGTGATTCATTAAGACTCCAGATCAAAGGTCGTTCTTCGACTATACTAGCCAATGACTTCTTCTTATTTAACAAATCAGCCTTCTCTTGTTCCTTTTGTTTTTTCTTAGTCAGCCTAACCTTAGGCGGGCCCGACTCTTTAGATTTGGAACTCATGGTCTACCAATTTAACACAACTGTTAACCTTAAAGTTAGTTCCTTTGAATTTAAATACAACCAAAGCTTGAAAGAAAAACTACACAAGCACTCACTTTCCAACCTAGTTTCAAATTGACGTGGTTTGATTTTGAAAAATGTTGCATGGTTTCCCGCTCTTTCTGCGTTTCTCACGGGAGAAAAAAGGGGTCCGTCATTCACGCACAGGGTCGTGAAAAAATAACCATTTTCTCACTCGTGAGAATATTTTCACGGGTGAGCTAAATGAGCAGCGTACCACTTATGAAAATTAACACCCTATTCTCACTTTCGACGATTCTCTTGTGAGAAACATGACCACCGTACTAGCCATTTAAGCGGATGCTTACAGGGAAGTTGGCAGATATTTACATTTAAAAAATAAAGCCCACGGTTATTCATTAGCATAATGACATTATTTTTTATTGAGTTTGTTTGTTTCAAGTTTAACAAAGAGGCTCCAGAAGAGACTTATCTGAAATTGTAATCAAGACATGGTTAATTATGCATTTGAAGATGACAATATTCTCATTAGCAAACATTACGATTTGTAATTGAAAATTTGATACGCAATATTTACTAATACCAGAGCAACTTACAGGAAAAACCTATTCCTGAGGCCCTTAAGAGTTGCTTAAAGTTATAGTTAATGAAAGATATGTTATATTTTACTAGTTAGTTAACAATATATTATTAAACTTAGTCCAAAACGCCCTATCTCTTATTTGCGCAAAGCCACGTATGACCATGGGGTAAACGGCTCTAGACTCAACTTTTTGCGTAGATTCTAAAAATTCTGGCAAATGACACCCTCTACCTTCAACGGGGGGTGAACAGCTACAGTGTGAAAATTTCAAATCTACAGCATGCAGCACATCAAAATTTTCGTATGCACCTCACGATCACAAATATGGGATGCAACACGTAATTTGACCCCACAGGTGGCCTCCCATGACCCCCCACCGGTGACCCCAGAAGGTCAATCGAGGTCAATGAGACTCGATCATGACATGTGATATATAAAATTGACCAGGATCGCCTACTGAGTGTCAATTTATGGTATGACCTATCATTTGACCCCTCCGTGACCCAGCGGTGACCCCGGAATGTCGCCTGCGGTCATCCCGACCACACTATGTCATGTGACATATCAAAATGACCGTACGGGCCTGGGATCATGAATACAGTTGACAAACCAGTTTTCCTGCCAACCGGTCGCCCCACGACAGCGGGGGGAAACCATGCAGGTTCATATGCTAGGAATGAATTTTTGATTTTGACTTATGAGGGTCACGTGGTGACTTCGAAGTGGTCACCCACGGTAAACCCAACCACAGCTGGTCATGTGACATAAAAACCAGCTTTCAGCAGCTTGGGACCAAAAGGTGTAATGCGAATGCGAATGTTGAGTAAGAGCTATTATTGCCTCAGTTGCTTCTTGTTAACTTTTTTTTGGTAGTTTCATTTAACAGGACGGTGTCATTTACATTATGAACATAGTGACCGTTAACATAGTAACGCTGGCAATTTTCAAAAATTTTATTCTGTTTCGAGTGCTGCATTTTATAGAAAATATGTTTGACTTGTTTTTGTTAAACACCTGCTCATTGGTTTACATACACGTGATGCATTTCATTTTGTCGATGGACCAATGGATTTACCATGTATGAAACTCATACTTACGTCCATGATAGATGACCTTTGTAAGAATTTAACTCACATAAAATATCTGAACAAAGTCTCAAAAATCGGAGTGTTTCGAAAGTTTGAATTACGTTTAGTAAGTTAGCCTCTTTTAAATGTTGTTTGATATGGCGCTTCACGTTTTTCAAGTTTATATACAATTGATGCTCGATCTAAATCGCTAAACATCTTACTGAGTTTCTAAGCATAAAAAGTGCTCAGAGTCAACTGCATGAGTGGAGCCATGTCCACAATTTTGCTTCTCAGGATATGACTGGAAATATGATGTAAGGCGTTATAATGTTAGTATTCTGTAAAGCATGGCATCGAGCAAAAAGGATCTTATGATGCGTGATTACATCTGAGCTGTACGGAGCAATTTAAAGCGTGACCCACAGACAAGACAATCCCAAAAGACCTTTTGGTCTAAAATGAGTAATCGCTTATTAAAGTGACCGTTGAAGAAAGCCATCCTCTTATATAAGTTAGTCTTTCTTTCACTGTCTGGCGTGATGGTTTTATTCGTTCTGTAATTGGCCGGTAACGCGAAAGGGGGCGGAGCTATGAATAGGCCATGCAGGAAGAAAGTTGCGAGTGTTTAGTAAACAATAATATCAACGGGTCGCTCCGCTGCCGGGCTTCCGTCTCCCATAGTAACAAGGGACTGACGCGTATACGGGGACTACAGTTTATTTGCCAATGTCGATGGGGGTCATTGGCATCATTGAGCTTCCACAGTATAGATTCAAGGAGGGATTGAGTACATAATGGTACATCTAAACTTTATGATTACTTATGGACTGAGACAGGCAGTTGTAATTTGAGCAACGGGCTTTTCCGTTGCGAATGCTGAGTACGGTTTTGGGGGTTTGTTTTACTCTAATTTAAAGCTGAAATTAAGGCAATAATACTAAATGCATCGGGGTGGGAACTTAAGGGTACCACGCCTAAGTTCAATCTAACGGGCTAAATTAATTGCTGTACCATATTTCAGTCATTTTATATTTTAAGATGAATATTGGTCAAATTGACAGATTAAGTTTAAACTTTCTAATTAAATAGTGCATTCCAATTTCCGACGCATTGGCATTTATGGGTACCTCTGACACCATACGTTTGTTACTGTTAAAATCGCGAACCACCAAAAATCACCAGAATTTCTGGTGCTGGGGCTACTAGTGTTTAATACTTTGCTTGCTGAGCAGCCATAAAGCTGGGTCTAAACTTTTTCGAAATTCGATTGTTTCGATATTTTAAGTGCTTCATTGATCTTTTTTTTTCAAAATTTATTGTATAATGTGCTTCGCGTAGTTCGGGTTTATAAACGAATGATACTCGATTGAATTATATAATATGCGTTGTTTACTTCGAGTGTTCGAGTTTACATATAATTCATGTTTGTGTACTTTATCCGAACGACACATGCTTTGATGGCGTATATTACTTTCAATTGGACTCGATTGAAACATGGTTAAACGCTCAGCCGCGCGACCCGTGAAAAGAGCCATGTCAAAAATTTTGCTTCTCAGGACTTGGCAGCAAATACGAAGAAACAAGGCATTGAGTAAGCGATAAATTGCATCTTGTTAAGCGTTGTAAAAATCCCGTTGTATGATAACCGGCCTTAGTAGGAGCGGGAAGAACGATTGCGTCGAAGCGAAGCAGAAATTGTCTTATTATGCTAATTTGCATATGAACTCTACGGAGCAGTTTGGGGTGTGACAGACAGACAGACGGACAGAACCAAGACCATCCCATAGACCTTTTGGTCTAAAAGGACCGTTCGGGCCTGGGGATCATGAATACAGTTGACAACGATTTCCGGCCTACCGGTGACCGGACGACCCCGGGGAAACCCGCAAGTGTCGCTCGAGGTCAATTTAAGTTAGCAACGGATTCGGATACACTAAAATACACATAATCAATCTCTTTCGAAGCTTTTGTAAAAATCGTTGAATTGGCTGTAAATTTAAATACTGAATACGAAATCCGGTGACTAACAACAAGTGCTCCGACGAGCTCATGCATGTAGTCCTACGTGCCACACGGAATGAAGAATCACTACCGTGAGACGAATCACAACAGTGAGACGAATCACAACAGTGAGACGAATCACAACGGAATGACGAATCACTACCGTCAAACGAATTACAACAGTGAGACGAATCACAAGAGGGAAAGTAATAATAAAAGCGAATAAATCAATTACTAATAATATATTGAAATATCCCTAACTAAACAAATTTTTAAAAAGTTTTGAAAGAAATTGATTAGCTGTAATTTAATGTATCCGAAACTGATGTTAACTCAAATTGACTTTGGGCGACCCTTGCGGGTCCCCGCGGGGTCGTGGGACTACCGATAGCCCGGAAAACTGGTTTGTCAACTGCATTCATGATCCCCCGACCCATACGGTCATTTGATGTGTCACATGACATGGTGTGGTGGGCATGGCCCCCATAGGTGAAATTCGAATATTCATTCCGAACATATGACTCTGCACGGCTTGGGGTATCTTAATCCGTTGCTAACTCAAATTGACCTCGGGCGACCCTTGCGGGTCCCCGCGGGGTCGTGGGACTACCGGTAGCACGGAAAACTGGTTCGTCAACTGTGCTCATGATGCTCAGGCCCGTACGGTCATTTTTATATGTTACAAGACATAGTGTAGTCGGGTTGATCGTGGGTGACCTCTTCGAGGTCACCACGTGACCTCCATACGGTTAAACTCGAAAATTCATTCCTAGCATGACTCAGCATGGCTTGGGGCATCCAAATCCGTTGCTAACTCAAATTGACCTAGGGCGACACTTACAGCTCTCGCCGGGGTCGTAGGGCCACCGTTAGGCCGGAAAAGTTGTTTGTCAACTGTTTTCATGATCCCCAGACCCATACGGTCATTTTGATATGTCACAAGACATGTTGTGGCCGGGTTGGCCGTGGGTGACCTCTTCGAGCTCACCACGTGACCCACATTGGTCAAAATTGAAGATTCATTTCTGGCATATAACCCTGTATGGTTTAGGGCATCCGAATCCGTTAACTAAAATTGACTTTGGCCGACCCTTGCGGGTCCCCTCGGGGTCGTATGGTTGCCGGTAGGCAGGAAAACTGGTTTTACAACTGTGTACATTATCCCCCGGCCTATACGGTCATTATGGTGTCGCATGCCATGGTGTGGTCGGGTTGACCGTGGGTGACCTCTTCGAGCTCACCACGTATCCCCATAATTTAAAATCGAAAATGTATTCCTAGCATATTACCCTGCATGGCTTAGGGCATCCGAATCCGTTGCTAGCTCGAATTCGCCTCGGGCGATCCTTCCGGGTCACCCCGGGGTCGTGGAGCTACCAGTAGGCCGGAAAACTGGTTTATCAACTGTAGCTATTCATAATCCCTAGACCCGTACGGTCATTTTGATATGTCACATGACATGGTATAGTCGGTATGACCGCAGGCGACATTCCGGGGTCACTGCTTGGTCACAGAGGGGTCAAAATACCGGTCAAACCGTAAAGTAACACTAAATAGCCGATTCTGGTCAATTTGATATATCACATGCCATGATCGAGTCTCATTGACCTCGGTTGACCTTCCGGGTTCACCGGTGGGAGGTCATGGGGGCTTATCGGTGAGGTCAAATCACGTTATGCATTCCATATTTGTGATGCAGAGGTGCAGACAAAAATTTTGATGTGCTGCAGGCCTTAGTTTTTGAAAATTTCGTTAAGGTTGTTTTTGACCAACTTTGACGCCCCCGGAAGGTGTCAAGGAGTCATTTTCCACAGGGGTGCATCCGATAAGACTCTACGCAAAAAGTTGAGTCTGGAACCGTTGACCCTAAGGTCATACGTTGTTTCGCGCCAATTTTATAAATTTGACACTTTAAATGTAGGCCGTATGCTCCTGAGCTGGGCTTGTTTTTCTGTTTGTCGGGGCGGCTGCCTAGTGCTTTGTCCTTGAGCCCGGTCTAATAATGTTGTGCTCCGGTCACAAGCCCGTCCCTAAAACCGGTCGTGGATATTTCCGAATCTACTTGTCGCCAAAGGTGATCCGAAATTTAATTAAACTTCGTGTCTGTATTTTGTTACTAACAGGGATTTATTGATGGACAAGAAGCCAGCAGATATAGACTTTGCTACAACAGCAACTCCTGATGAAATGAAAAAAATGTTCCAGGCAGAAAATATCCGCATGGTCAACATGAAGGGGGAAAAGCACGGAACAATAACAGCTCGGATAAATGACAAAGAAAATTTCGAGGTTACTACCTTATTACCGCGTTAACATAGTGAAGCGGCATATGCCTTTGGTTTGTCCGTCCGTCTGCCCGACGACATCGGAACTACGTGCTTCATGTACGACATATCTATGTATAAGAGCAAGTCTGATTCGCTTCGACGCAACCGTTCTACCCGCACCTTCTAAACCGAGTTATCATACAAGGAAGGTCCGACAACGCTTGTCAGCATACAAAAGTTCATCCATCTCATAACGCCTTTCGTCATAAATGGAGTCAACCACTGCACTGGGAAGTAACATATTGAACATGGAATTTTTAGCGGTCTAAAGTCTGAACTAAACATAATTATTTCCCGACTTTTAAAAAGTCTGCATTTTTCCTACTCAATAGGGGTCAATTTCTGACCGACTTGTCGCACATAGCTGAAAATTTGTCCGGTTAACCCATGTTATTTACATTATTAGGAATCAACAATTATGTTTTAAAGAGTAATTCATGCGTACTAATAACGCCCACCCCAAAACTTGTAAAGGACAGAGTTGAGACATACATTTTTTTTTTGTCAAATTAGTCACATGACGATCCTTAGGTGTCATAAAAATATAAATCTCGAGCTTAATTTATCATTTTAGAAAATATAGTTTAAATAGCCAACAAGAACCAAGAACCCGCTCTAACGCGGCAACGAACCTCTTTTTCTGAGCATTTCCAGGACACACACGCCGTATAAATGAAAGAATTGAACTTAGTTAAGATTCGCTCACACGTGTGTGCTAGAAATGTTCAGAAAATGAGGTACGTTGCCGCGTTAGAGCGGGTTATTTTTGGCTAGTCAAGAAAACATCATTTAACGCAATAGACCATGCGACAAAAATAAAGAAAGCCACACCTCCTTATCTGCCTGGGCCCCTATTATGTGGCTTCTCTTATTCTCACATGTCACATGGTCTATTGACAATTCAGTACCGGTCCAGTTGAAGTAATTAAAATTAATTAGTTACTGGTGTTTTGCTCTTTCGTCTGAGTATGAGTCAATTTTCTAAGGCCGCAGCCCGGCTGATTTTTATTTGGCGGGAGCCAAGTAGGAAGAAAAAAAGTCAGGATCAGGCGGTAAGAAGTTAAAATTGTTGATATTTGAATTTTGCCATCTTAAAGTCACAGTGTCCGGTTAGGGTCCTTTGGAACAGTTGGGCCCTAGTGTTAAAAAAGTGGCGTGAGACTAATAACTGCCACTGTTTGGGTCAGGGTTCAAGCGGGGAAAATCTTTACGGACATCGTGGCCAAGACCTGAACCTGGACCACGTAGAGTTGTGCTTGGACGGTATGTCAAGTCAAAGTGATTTAAATATTCTGATCCTGGTTTGTTGTTATGGACCATGGAGGAATTAAAAGCGTCAACAAATCCCTTCAGGATTCTCAGAAAATGTCAACAAAAGTCTAAAAAATCCGTTGCTAGGGGTCATGTTTTTGGCCCTTAAGGTACTGACCCCTTGACCCTAAAAATCCCAAAGTCAATCCCAATCTTCGTATTGGGCATAACTTTTTGCTGGCGGAATTTGGTGGGTATGGGATGAGAATTGCGATCAGCATCCGGCCGGCAAGCCAAACCTTGGAGTAATTTTATAATAGTTAGAAGAAAATCAAATCCTACAAAATCCTGCTTCTTTTTCGTCAAAATCCAAAATCCAAAATCCAGAATTTAAAATCCTCTTTATTACGCCCAAAATCCGGATTTTTAAATTCCAAAATCCAAAATCTGAAAATCCACCTTAAAAATAAGAATAGAGCTACATACTATCCTTACTGTTCGTTTTCATGATCAGTATTAGCCTTTAACAAAACGAGTTGTTCGAAGTTTCTGTCACTTAGTCTTCTTTCTGTCACTTTTCTTAGACTAATCGTACAAAATAATTCCACCATAATTAAAGATTCGTTCCACAGGATATGAGGAGGGAAGTGGGGTCAAGAAAATTATATTATTCATCTCTCCGCAAAATTATATAAGACGATATTCTGAGTCATTACCATGGATTTTATACTATTTGTTTTAAAACAATGTTTTAAAACATGCTAACTGTGGCTAAGAACCTCTAGTCCAGAATGAAGTTACGAAACTATAATGCTGGTTTGCAAAACGGCAAACATAAGTACGTGAATTAATAGTTGTACAAACATGGTTCGCGATAAATTATAAATTACATAGTACTGCATCAAGGGTAGTTGAATATAGTAAATTCAATTCCCCTTGGTACTGTATAATGATTCTGGAGCAGGAGTTTGGTACATATCTGCACCATGACAATTTAATAGTATCCGTAATTGTCAACTTGAACGTTTACGTATGAACACATATTCCTTGTGTGAAATATGGATAGCGTAAGGTCTATTACTTTCATGACTGGCACTCAAGGGCATGGCAGGGCCATACCTTACCCATTTGACCATCTGAACAGAAGTTCCAATTGCAGAGTCAGAGAAGCATCGAGTGTAACCGTATAGGGATGAGAAATTAAAAGCCTGTCCCTTTTAGAATGAGCGATTACAAGCCAGAGTCTGGCTGGTCTGTCCATCTCATGTTTGACTAGAAATGAACCGAAATCTTTTACGGAGCTGTCGAAAGGATTTTGGGCTCAAATTGCAAGAACATCCTAAATTCAAAATCGTCTATAGGCATGAAAATCCAAAATCCGAAAATCAAAAACCTCTAGGTGCTCAAAATCCTTATTTTAAGATCCAAGACTTTCAAAATCAAAGGATTTTGCCCAACTATGCGAATCACTACCGTGAAACAAATCACAACCGTGAAACAAATCACAACCGTGAAACAAATCACAACCGTGAAACAAATCACCACCGTGAAACGAGTCCACCGTTAAACGTATGACTACAGTGAAATGAACCCCATTTTTTGCAAAGGTATATAAATTTCCCGCCAATTTAACGATTTTAAAGAAAGATTTGAAAGGGATTGATCATGCGTATTTTAGTGTATTCGAATCCGTTGCTAACTCAAATTGACGTCGGGCGACACTTGCGGGTTCCCTCGGGGTGGTGTGGTAACCATTAGGCCGAAAAACTGGTTTGTAAACTGTATTCATTATCCCTAGATCCGTACGGTCATTTTGATATGTCACATGACAAGGTGTAGTCAGGTTGACCGTGGGTGACCTCTTCGAGGTCACCACGTGACCCGCATAGGTCAAAATCGAAAATTCATTCCTAGCCTATGAACCTGAATGGTTTAGGACATCCGAATCCGTTGCTAACTCGAATTCGCCTCGGGCGACCCTTCCGGGTCACCCCGGGGTGGTGGTGTTACCGGTAGGCCGGTAAAATGGTTTGCCAACTGTATTCATGATCAGACTCGCCCGGTCATTTTAATATGTCGCATGACCTGGTGTGGCCGGGTTGACAGTGGGTGACCTCTTCGAGGTCACCACGTGACCCCCATAAGTCAAAGTCGAAAATTCATTCAAAGCATATGAATCTGCATGGCTTAGGGCATCCAAATCCGTTGATATCTCAAATTGACCTCGGGCGACCATTGCGGGTCACCCCGGGTTCGTGAGACTACCGATAGGCCGGAAAACTGGTTTTTCTTCTGTATTCATGATCACCCGGCCCATACGGTCAGTTTGATATGTCACATGACCTGGTGTGGTCGGCTTGACCCCAGATGACCACTTCGAGGTCACCACGTGACCCTCATAGGTCAAAATCAAAAATTCATTCCAAGCGTATGACCCTGCATGGCTTGGTGCATTCGAATCCGTTGCTAACTCGAATTCACCTCGGGTGAATGTCGCAGAAACAAAGTATCTACGACCTGTTATGCTAGACGCTAGACGCTGTGCAGGTAAGATTTAAGAAACAGAA
>JAQFZY010003095.1:0-10296 GCA_034696285.1 Hypogastrura burkilli | reverse complement strand
CGATAAAATTCGGCAATAAAATGTAGGGCCCCGGACCCATACCGGACCAGGGCCCGGAATTCGACGCTACGGCTCTGACGAGACGATGGTACTCTGCTACAATCGGCAATCTGGACACGGTGGAGGCTGGGCCGGCTACGTGCGCGGTGCTCGGGTCCTCGAACTCTCTTATGACAATCTCTGGGGAGAAGATGTCAACTATATTCGACTAGAGAACGGTACAATTATTGACAGGTTCCCTGGACCAGCCAAATTGTAATTTAGCTATATAGCCATACCGCGTACTAATAAAGACGAGCACATCTATATACATAAAATAGTTGGTGTGTATGTGTCTGTATTAGGGCATTTGAGATTTCAGGATTCTTGGATCTCGAGATTCAGCCTCAGAGATCGATTCTAACCTCGAAAATCAAAATATCAAAACCCTTATTGCAATAAATTATTAAAAATTTTATTTGCGATAGTATCTGCTGTTGTATTCTTACGCTTTTCATGATTATACTGCAGAACGAATAGGTGTTTTGCCTAAAATCAAAATTCCTACTGATTTTTTAATGTCTTAGATTTTTAAAAATGTTTTATTTGTACAAACACAACAGGTAAAAGTAGCTAAGTCAAATTATACTCAGAATAACACTAAGCTTAGGTTCTAGTTATTATTCGTACGTATACGTAAGACTCGATTTTATTTTTTCTTCTAGTAATAGTTTTTTTCATTGTAATTTATCAGTTAAGGTAATTCAAGGAAAATGACAGGTACCAATTATGAACATTGGCATATAACAGCTATAACAGTTACCTGCAAAATGTCACTCTATTAAATATTTTTTTGGAATATTGGGCGTGGGAATATCGGCTTTTACTCAATCCCGAATCCTCAGACAAATAACTACGGGAACGGGTTATTCTTTGTATTTAATAGCTATGCGACATGTATGTCGCATAGCTGGGGATGAAATACTAAACAACGGAATCAGAAAAATTACATAATAAAAGCGTCAAAAAACTTAATTTTTTTAAGCAATTGTTTTAAAACTTAACAGAAGTGCCTATAATTGATGAAAAAAAAAAATCAAAATCTCGAGATCTCGATCTCGAATGCCCTAGTCTGCATGTACTCTCGATGCTAAAAATTGTAGATTCTGTTATCAATTTGTTGAATTTGATTTGTTTTCAACAAATCATTAATCATACACGACTTCATATAATAAATCCCGTTAGCAGTCACAGCAGTTTGAACGACCGTTAGGTGCCAGCAGTGGCGGTTCTAGGATTTGCCCAAGGAGGGTGCTCGAATAGAAAATGCGAAGTATCTTCTGAATTTTTAGTTTCATTTAAAACAAATTTTTGTTATATAAGGTATACTGTAAGTTTTAATTAAGCTGCATTACTGTGTAATTGCAACTGTTAAGTAAATAAGAAACTCCCTCGTAGAGTAGGGCCCAGATTGGGGCCGCTGGATCGAGGTATTTTCCATACATTTTCCTCTTTCTACCTAGCTTCTTACAGCAGGTTAGGCTTCCAACTTCATTAGCTATCACTATAAAATGCAATTAACTCCGAAACTAGATATTGTTTCTGCTTACTTTCTACACATATTTCTATTTCCCAGCCTTTATTCGTGCAAAATAAAAAATTAAATTCTGAATTGTGATATCAGTCTTTAAATTTCCTACCAAAATATTAGGTCCCTATTGTAATACATAAAGCTACCAAAACTTTTATTACGTTTCGTTTTTCTAAATAAAATTTTTACGGTTTATTCCTATTTCGATTTGCAAGCCTGTCACAAGTATTTGTAATGCTCCAATTAATAAATAAATTGAATTCTCCAAGTTTTGAATTTTACATAAAACGCATCTACAAAAAGCTTAGACTGCTCAAGCCTCAAGCGCCACCTTCAACGTGTAAACTGGAATTATTCAAATAAGCGAAACAAGCCTGCTGGAGTGTGAAGGTGTAGCACCTAAAAAATTAAGCTGTGACGTATTTATGATAGTTTTGCCTAAGATCTAGTGTAAATGGACGGTTTTATGCTACATTTCGTATAGGAAAGGGAAAAAGCAGCGACAGAATTCGGAATTTAAAAAACTGCAAAGCCTTAACCATAATTATTGTTGGTTTTCCCGCCTTAACGAAACATCCTACAACATTACACATTGTATACATAAATGAGCATTCTACACGGTTATATTTGTTATATTTTTCGCCACGTTGTTATATTTTTCGTTGAAACACGATTGTACCTAGTATGAATTCAGAAGACATATGGGGGGTGCTCGAGCCTAGAAATCTCTTATGTAGATCCGCCCTTGGGTGCCAGGTGTATTGGAATTTGGAATTATGTCTTTAGTACAGTAGTTTAGTCTTGGAGCTTACTTGGAGCATCAACGTTTTGGCACTGTGTACTGCATCTCCCTGATGTGCATGCAAGATTTAACTGGTTTAACATGAGTACTGAGTACCTATTTACAGAAGCAAATAATAAGTTGTAATTAAAGACGCGAGCTTAACAAATACATAGTTATTGAGCCGGACTTACTACTAGTTAAAATTAATTGCATATATGAATTAGCTAAGTGATCAGCATCAGCATCGCGCGCTTGGTTCGTCCAACTTTATTTCAATTTTTTATTTCTGGACGTATAGGCTTATAGCCCTTTGGTTTGTAATTGACTAACCTTTTAACTTTCCTTGGGCCGACATTATGTAATAACAACGTACGTAGTACAATGTATTTACTATTTCGAGGTTGAGCTACAATTTAGCAGAAACAAAACAGGAAATCAATGTAATGGCTTATAATGTGTACATGTATGTACATATACAAAGCTCTTCTGAATAGCATTTTTATTATCTCCAACTCGAAGAAGACCTCAATAATAGGACTAGCTATTAACACCCGTGCCACGCTCTGTTGTCCCTACATCAACAAGGCGGTATTTGTCAATTGCCAGAGCATATGTTTGCCTTGTGCAAACACAGTACGCATTTACAAGGGATTGTGTCTCTGGAAAAAGTGCAAGGGTGAGTAAAGTGATGTCGGACGCATTCTCTCAATAGTCATCTCAAGCTCAACATCCTGCATAAATGAGATTTCCATAGAAAGATAGTTTAACATTTTTGCCGGCTTGCATCAAGTACGTTAGCGTCTTTTCTTTTGACGCTTTTAGTGTCAAGTGTAACGTATAACTTGGAATAGATGACTTGGCCGTTTTGGCGGACACGGACGCCCACCACAGTACAAACTAGTAACTACAAACTACAATAGAATAAGGTCCAGAAATAAGTTGAAAAGGTCCAGGATCCAGGAGCAGGTAGTCCGTGTCCGTATAGGCCATATAGCCCATTAATCTCCAGCAGAGGGCCGGAGTTTCCCCCGATCCCGATCCTGACTCATGATGAGTTGCAGTTTGTTGTGTCTCGGCAGAGAGTTCTAGACAGTGATAGAGTGGAGGTTGGGTATACCAAAGGGAATATCCCTAGCCCGTAGTTGTAGCCCTCTACGATAGGATTTGGACCCGGATCGAGGGTTATAGTCCCTGGGCCCTTCCTATTGTGTTTTGGATGCCAAGGGCTGAAGGGCTCCCGGCCTCCGAGCCACTGGCTGCTGGCCGCAACAGCAACAGCAACACACCACCCGACTCGACACAAATTCCTCAGCCGGCTCAGGTAGTACTGATTTCCATTTACCATTTACTCTGCTGGCTGCTGTCTTCCTCCGTGACTCTCTATTTATATGCTTCCTATCAGGTCAGTTCTATCGCTTCTATTTTTGGATGGAACAATTACGATTACAAAGTGGGAAGTTAAGAACAAGTGAGCTCCAGTGCATAAAAAGTCTGGGGAGAAGGACGAGCAGAAGGTTATGGGAGAGCCGCTCAACTTCAAGATTATAAAAAGGTATGACTTTTAATTTTAAAACTATTGTATTTTAATGAATTTATTTATTGGAATCAATAGCTTAGTTCACAGACGCACATTTCGTAATTAACTATATAGTAATTCAATCCCATAGTGAGGATTTTGTCACCACACAAGCACCCGAAAACTAAAGGCTATCATTTAAGACTACCAAGGATAAATCCCAAATTCACCGAAAAATTAACTCATTCAACCGAACTTACTTTCACCGAATTTTTTCCAGAGTTTGTTTTAAGGCAAAGTTCGGTTAGGCCGAGCGCAATCACTACAGCCGAACGCTTAAAACTAACCTAACTTTAGTCTATCAAATTCAAATTCGTCATGGCCAAAATCTTCGGTGAAAATGAGTTAAATTTTTGCTTTAATTTCGGTCAAAGTAAATTGGTGTTGACCAATTTTTTTTCGGTCAAAAATAGGGATATCTACGGTGGGACTAATAATATGTCAAAACTAAAACGACCTAATGTCTAGACTTTATAGATACAGACTATTTGTTCAGTTTTGTTTTGTTATTTAACCTAATTAACTTAGTTATCTACTTACACATTCCGTTTAATGCCGCCAACCACCAACCACATATTCATTTAATTTTTTGCCACATAGGTATTCATATTAATTCGGGAACCATTCATTCCCACAATTGAAAATGAACGAAGCAAAGTTCCACTTTCTGGATTAAATCCCATCGTTGTGGCATTTATTCGGACTTGTGGTTTGTCCACGCTGTCAATTAAATTCCGGCACGCAGTTCACAGTGTATTCCGGCACGCAGTTCACAGTGTACAGTGTATGTGAGTGTGATTTAACTCGATTTAATTAATTCGGCCCCAATTTTCAAAGGTTGTTAGTCCTACTTGATTTATATCCCATCACCGTGAGCTCGCTTATCACAATAACATTAATTCCCAACCAACGGCTGGGTCCAGTGGCGTAGCGTTAAATTCGGTCCAAGGTGTCCGAACCACTCCCGAAACGTCGGACAAAAAATAAAAATACCCCGTTGGAATTCAAAAAATTAATTTTTGAGACAAAAAAAAACAACAATTCATCGCCTTCGGCGCATATCGCCTTTGATTACTTGTTTCCAACTACAATTTCACACTTTTTATAGTAAAATACCGATTTTTTACTGTATTTAACTGTCAATTTGACTGAAAATCTGATAATTACCAGTGCAAACTTTAGACAAACACTTTCAAGTTTTAACGCGCTTCGTCCGTAAGGGTATTTTATTTCTTGGACCCCTCCCGAAACCTCGACCGCGCGACGCCCCTGGCTCGGTCGGTAGTAGGTCCCAGAGTTAAGTTGTGTGTAAAGGTGCAGGAGAATGTGGCAAGAAATAAAATTAAGATGTGATGAAATTGCTTTACTGTGTTTCACATAATAAAAAGCGTAGATCAATATTAACTTCAGCAAGAAAGTATGTAGAATGCGGATTCTGGGGCACAAACGATAAGGAAATTGTTTCGTGGCCAAACAAATCCTACAATTACGACTACTCTGTTGGTTGGATGTTGGATCCAAGCGTGTTCTTGGTTGGCATTTATTGGGATACCGTGTAATGGGATTTAAATCGAGAAGTGGGATTAAAAATAACTCTGGTTCGATCTAAGCTAACTAACCTCAAACAATAGCAATCTCAAAAACAATCGAATCTGGGTGCTGAGTAAAAAAGCTAAGTCGATGAAAGTACACCCCCTAACTACTCATATACTATTCGAAATATACATACGCGTTACCGGCCTAGGAGCAGCTGCATAATGTATTTTTATCAGTTGTACCTTGCACCTGACATATTTTAAGAATTCTTTGGTCCTATTTTAAGACAACACAAATTGTTCTCTTGTCATATTGTCAGGGAGCCTCCTTCACCAAATCCAAACTCGGAATCCAAGTTCAAGGACCTCGTATCTAGAATATTGGAGTGCCCAATTTGCCTCGAACTTGCTACACCGCCGATTGCCCTCTGCAAGCTTGGACATATCCTCTGCTCGATTTGCCGGCAGAAGGCCCTGATTTGCAGCATGTGTCGTTCCGAGTTCACTTCGACCCGCATATATGCCCTCGAGGAAATAGCTTCCCTCTTCGAGGTCGAGTGCCGGTATAGCCTCTGCCCCGAAAAGGTCAAGGGTGGGAACTTTGAGGAGCATACCAAAACTTGTGAGTATAGGTAAGAGTCATAAAGATTTACCTTTTAACCTTTACATTACAGTACAGTAAATAGACGATCGCGTGTGCTGCATAAAACCACGCGCTGAATGTGTGAGGTTTTGTTAATCAGATGGATTTTGCCAAAAGTTGGCATGCTTATTGATCCTGACCTCCTCAACTATATTTAAATGATTCTCGAAGTCGTAGGTCGCTTCTTTGAACCTCATCGGGTCACTCAAAGGTCACATGAGAAAAACATGGTATCTATCCAGATGGATGTGGCCATAGTCCGAAACCCGTCATCACCCACGGCGGGGGGGATCTCACTCTAGGGAATCTAATTAAATTATTCATATTTTTAGCGCATACTATGTATTCATTACAATTATTTACTTAAGGAAATCTTGAGCCCCCTTGGTTCGCAGCAATGGCCCTGGGGTTAGCATTGGACCCATTTTTGAGCCCTAAAGTTTCTGAGAAGCTACTTTTGAGGCGAGTTAGTAAGTGATACTTGGTAACTCAACGGGTCAATTTAATACGATTTAAATATTTCAGAAGGTATCAGATTCTCTGCAGTATTCTATATACCGGTATTGTATTTGGGGTATCAGGAACCGTTCTATCCTGCCTCCTTCCCTTTCTTTCTCATTTGCCCCCATTTTTTGCTTTTTATCCTATTTTTTTTCTCAGACTTTCACTGTTTAAATAGATCCAAAACTGTAGGACGTCTCCTTGACCCTCTACATCTCATTAAACGGTCACTGGGTAGATTGGGTAGTTGTCAGTGTCGATAGAGGGTGAAGGAGACGACGAATGACCAATAGCTTTTGGGTGCATTTAAACATAGTTCAGAATGTCAAGCTCTCTAAGTTAACCAAGTTTCAGCCAAATCCTTCAGAGGGTCATGTTTCCCAAGTGTGACCTTTGAGTCACCCATAGAGGGTCAAGGAGGCGGTCTACGGGTGTGGGGGTCATACATTGTTCCGGAGGTTATACGTATGCCAAGTTTTGGCTAAATCCATCTGAGGGCCATTTCCCCATACATTCAATTTGATATACTTTTTCGTTTTTTGAGGAAAATAAATTAGAGATTCTGGGTGAGCCCGGTTCAATCTTCAATCCAACTCACTGCCTACGTCCTTGTATCTGCGGTGATTAATTTTCGTGTTCATTTTGTGCCCATATTAGATGCATACCTTGCTGGAACGTAAACAATGGTGCCTGCAATGGGAAGCTGATCGAGTTCGACCAGTTTTCAGCTCACTTGGAGACCTTTCATAAATGTGCCACACGTCGGACACAGGAGGAGAGTTGTGTGGAAACATGGGGCTTTGGCTACCTGGATAACCCGAATGGTACTTTGCCACCTTGATATTAAAATATTCCATTCAGCTACACATTTAGCCTAGATTTCCCTAATGTATGTTGATTTCACAATTTGCTTTAAAAAAATCCTGCTCTAATAGGTCAAGGGAGATGGCTCCCTCTAGTACTTCATGTCGGCCGAAATGTGTTCCTGTTTCAAAAGGTACTGGAAATGGGCACCATGTTCATCTGGGTCTCAGCCTTGATGCCCGAAGCTCAGGCTTCTCAGTATTCAGCCACAGTGAAGCTACAGTTACCTACTGATCATGTAAGTCGTGAAAAGTCCTCCTGGGCTTAATAGTAGGAATTAAGGGAATAAGGGTCAATTCAATTCAAGGTTAAATTAACTCAGGCTTTTTTTTTTAAATTATCCCTGCTAGCAATCCTACATGAAATGGAAAATGAAGGTGGTCCCAGTTCACAAGTCTTTGGACCGGCTCAAATTCACTGCAAGCTGTGCAAGCCTTCCGGCCCGAACCTTAGTTTCCTATTGCGAGAAGGTAGAGGGTCTCCAGTACGCCGGACGTATACAAATTAAGATTGAGAAGAGGTCGATAAAATAAAGATTAGTGTACGTACGCGTAAGTTAATAAGAGACGCGCACAATTATTGACTGATGTCTTACCTTGCGATTCTGTGTAAGTATAGTATATTTTTTGTAGGCGGGGAATTATACCTTTAAACTTTACGTAAACATACCAACTTTTTTGTACTTTAGATATCATCATGCTCCAAATTACTTGCGTTTCTATCCCAAAAAAATGTAACGCGGTTCAAGTAAAGGGACATTTAAATAATACATTTGTTATTCCTGCCATGGGCGAGGTCGGAAAGGGCAAAAGCTCATGTCGCTTGGATATGGTCTGTGAACTTAATTTATAATGTGAGGTTACCTTCTGTGTTCCATTCTAAGGGTACTAAGTACAAACTGTAAATATCATGAGCTAGTATTGAAAATATAACATTACATGCGTACATCAATATTAATTTTAAATTTAGCAACTGTACAAGTCCCAATAATCGTCAATCGTAAGACACGTTGCTTGAGAGGATTGAAGCAAATAATGATATTTGTATTGATCACATAGAATAAACGAATGTAATATATTTAATTGATCTTTCAAGAGTAAAAAAATATACAAACTAATTAAAATATGATACTCGTTGCCAAAGACATGCCGGAAAACCGACCGAGGTCATTCAAAAGTAAAAATCATCAATGGGGTCCCAATGATGTTCCTCGTCGTCGGAAGAGCCCACCTCGCCGTCGTAAGAGCCCTCGTCGTCGTCGTAAGAGCCCTCGTCCTCGTAAGAGTCCCCCTCGTTCTCTTCCATTAAAAAGTCCTCAGATTCAGTGTCCAGTTCAAAAGCGTTATCATTGTCATCATCCTCATCATAATTGTATTTATGTTGACGGTCCTTCAATGCCCGGAATAGAGTTCCAATCCATATGTTGTCAGTAATGGTGACCGATACATGACGCTTCTCGAGTAATTCAATCCATTCGTCTGGGAGCTAAACGAGGATAGAGGGGGCGAACGTGAACACAAAAGTATAACTTCGTGAACTATACCGAAACTGAGCATACATCTACCTATTACAAATTAAATTAGGATTCATTTTAGTTACGTTTGTAATGTTCTCTAATATCAAAGATTCCAAGGGTTTCATCTGGAGTAGAGACAGGGCTGCACCAGCGACGCTGATTTTAGAAGAAGTTTTGTCCACCCAGGTCCCCGGGCCAAATGAAAATTTGTGGGCTAGACGCAGTCGCCGAAGACCTGGATTAATTAAATGAGTTTTTAAATAAGTTGTTATTGGGCTGTAATAGGCGGAAGTATATACTCACATTTCATATCACGAAGACTCGGACAGGCCGCCCGGCTGATAGCAAGGCGTTGCAGATCTTCTAAGCCCAAGGCACTTGAATACTTATGGTACTCCATCAAAATCGTGGAGAAGAAATCGTTCAAGGTAGGCAAGCCACAAACTGTATTATCCAGGTCATCAGCAAGGAAGCCTTTGAACTCAACATCCAGCTCCTCCAGTTGTGAATGGTATTTGAAAATCGAGATGAGATCAGATGGGGCAATTTGTTCTTGCTGTATTCGTAATATTGTGAGGTTAGGCGCTATTCTTGAGATACCTTTGATCCATCTAAATGTAGTGCACCTGACTTTATGTCTATTCCCCCCATCACATGCAACTACGAGTTCATTTATTGACAGAAATGGCTCATGCCGACCATGGATTGGAAAGAGAAAGTCGAACACTTTGAGGTTAGGAACTGTTACTCGACGAAGGGCTGGGACGTCTGATGGTTGTAGCTCAAAGTTTTTATTCCTCTTACGAAAGTACACAAATATCTCAATGGTTATCAGGTTGGGCATCGGCGGGACTTGGATCATAACAGGGAGGACTCCTTTCCCGATCACAAGGTTCAGAGACAGGTGTTGGAGCGTGCTGGCCTGGGCATGCAGGAATTTTTGAAAGCTACGGACCTCGTCCAGGGAGACTTCTTCTTCGGGTCCATTCTTTTGGCGCAACCCCAGGCTTAGATTCTTTAGCTTCGGCTCTTGCAGAATCAGGGAGTCGAGATAAGTTCGTTCATTGGTAGGTATAGCGAGTCCGCTTTTATTAAAACTGAAACTCTCTAAACATTTCATGTTTTGGAAGGCGGAGGCAAATCCGGATGGAACTCCACCGTACCGTTCCAGCACAAGCGTCTAAAAGCAAATAGAACCAGGAGATACGAATATTTAACATTATTATCTGGATTAAGGAGATGTTATAGGGTAGAGAGAAACGTGTGTAAGGGCATGGGGAAACTTTCGGACACTGTATCTATATTAT
>JAQFZY010003094.1:0-10296 GCA_034696285.1 Hypogastrura burkilli | reverse complement strand
TTAAAAATACGAATTTTGAAACCGGGACAACGCCCAATCATTTCTACTAATTAGCCAATGCACATAGAATTTAACATTTTCAAAATCAGTGTCCTTTCTTCCATGGGGGCTCCCCACCCAAAAAAGCGTAAACTTTTAAAAATACGAACTTTGAAACCGGGACAACGCCCAATCATGTCTAATAATTAGCCAATGCACATAGAATTTAACATTTTCAAAATAAGTGTCATTTCCCCCCCCAAGGGGGGCTCACCGTCAAAATCAGCGCAAATTTAAGAAATAATAATTATCAGACCCGGTCACCCCCAACTTATAACAGTAGTTAATTATAGTTATGCTAATTAGTTAATGCTAATTAGTTATTGCTAATTAATTAATTATAAGAGAACATTCTCTTTGCAGTGCCATTTGGCACTTCCTCGCCCGAACGACTCACTGTGGCAGAGTGTCTGGAGTGGAGGAGAACCCGCTCTCTGAACAAACCCTTTTACCCACTCCTCATTCCCAAGTAGTCCCAAATTTCCGTCGAAAAAACAACATTGTAAATAGATTTTTGATTTTTGATTTCACGTCATATGATCTTACATATGTATACTACATGCTTTTGTATAACTTATGTCAATATGAAATTATCGCGTGCGGTGCCAATTGGAAAATTTGAGAAAAACAGACCCCACAGTGGACAACAGGTCGGATCGAATTCAGTGCTCATGATAAAAAGGTGTTTAGCCAAAAGGCAGTCGCCTGTGACCAGTTGGGTCAAGATATTCCAAAATATTCGACCCAACTTTAAGCACAGCCTCCTGTTAGCGTAGCTTCCTCCTGGACGGGCCTTTTAAGACCTCTTTGGACTGCCGGCAACACGTGACATCGGCTCATCATAGTGGGAAACAAGTAATCAAAGACGATATTCGCCGAAATTTTGGCGTTTTTTTGTCACAAACGTTAATTTTTTGAATTCCAAGTGGGTATTTTTATTTTGTTGTATGACATTTCGGGAGGGGTCTGGACCCGTTGGACCCCCACGGCGCTACACCCTGACACGCGGCTCCGCCGCTTAGCGCCATTGGCTCTATTATTGGAACGAGTTAAATGGTACAAATATTTCGGTTAGCAAAATAAATCGATAAAACTTAAGTCTAAACATTCTGTGATGTTAGAAAGACAAGTCACAGGAACTAATTACTAATTAAGTACATATACAAATTGTGATGCTAGACGCAGGATTGCACGTAAGACGCATTAGGACAGCAAATAGAAAACGCTACGACGAATGAACCTGCAAGTCTAAGCATCACAATTAATTGATTTCTGCGAGTTTTCTTACTCAAGGCTGTATTTAAGATAGAATTTCAGGGGTGGCCGGAAAAATTGAACGCGTAGATTCCGCCGGAGGCTGAGACATTTTTGTGAAAAACATCTCAAAAACTGACCAAATATTTGTACTAATTCGTTCCAAATGTAGAACCAATCTCGCTAAGCGGCGGATCCGCGTGCGCAAGTATAAGACACGAGCCGAAGGCGATGTCGTTACTTGTAAAATAAAAAATTAATAATAATAATTTCGAAAATTGCAGATAACATGAACTGTGTATTTTAGAATTGATCTTTGAACGAGTTGCTTATGATCCATTTAACTACATCTCACCAAAAATAATAGATGGATATGGCATAAAGTAGGCGCCGATACAGCAAATCGTCTTCAGATGGGGTATTTGTAGACTTTGGTAAGCTGAACAATGTTTAAATGACCTTCAAAGGTCTAAGAAGACGTCTTGACGCACTGCGGGCCACCGAAAGGTCACATGGGGTAAAAATGTCATCATATTTGAATATAATGAGAAACGGATTTTGAATGTTCGGTTTACTAGGTACCTATAGTGTTTAGTGTTGGTAGATACCATATTCACGGGAGTCTATATATACTAACATATGTCTAAAAATTACTAAGGGAAATTAAGTTATAGTTTGCTGTGTCTCATCTACTACAGTGAGGTTTTTTAAAGTGGGACGGTCCGCCGGATTTAATTTTATCAGTCCACATAACCTCGTGCAAAATCAGGTTCATCAACGTTTCAGATAGCCCCGTCCCCTCCCTTAATAATTTAATCAGGGAGTAAGCAAATCATTAAGGAAAAGAGTCGGGCTACCCGAAACGTGTATGAACCTTATTTTGCACGAGGTTATGTGGACTGATAAAATTAAATCCGGCTGACCGTTCCACTTTTTAAAAAACTCACTTTAGTACTGCAGTAGTATATTCTTAATGATTTGAACCGGGTAGGTAGGATGCTAACCTTGCAGGTGCTGCTTGAATTCTGCATTGGAATACAAAAACGTGCCCATAAAGATTTGCTGATATATATTCTGCTCAGTATGACGTGTGCTGAGTCAAGATTATTGCGTCAATTAAAGTTTACATTAGAAGCAAAATATTTATTCAAATATTTAAATTTCCTCTGCAAATATCTATAATACTACTTATGCATTTCTTATTGAAGGTTTCTTTATGGGAAAACTAATTCTGTAATCATCGCATTCATATTATTCCTAAGTTGCAATACTTTACAATGCAATTTCTTGATGAAGATCTAACAAGCGCATATTTGATAGGCACTTTGAACTACAGTAGTACATATGTAGCGTACGACGTAAATCAATTTATCAGGCCTATTATGCTTACAAATACTGATAAACTCGAACCCAGTCTATGTCAAGACTCGGTTTGACCCATTGCTTTGCCGCCTCCTCTGGTGAGTATGGACTTTGGTTGAAGAAAGTCCCGCCGACGGCCATGTTGAGAATGAAGTTCATTTTTTGTGTAAATGGTCCTTGGGCACAGGGCTTCTTGCCCGAGGCAGACCAACTGTTCCGATCCAGCCGGACTCTGTAGTACAGAGTGCCATCAATGTACCAGGCCAGGGCCTCCTTGGTCCACAGGATCCCAAAGTCATGGAAGCCTCTACTAAAATCGATCCCAGTATTATTTGCACTCCCGTGCCGGACCAGGTTCGTAAAGTTGTAGCCATAGTGAGCCGTGAAGACGATGCGGGGCGGGTAGTCCCCCTTGGCCTCCATCATGTCAATCTCCTGGTAGCAGTTGTCGAGGCGCGTGAGGAGCCAGAGGGCCGGCCACAAATGGCCTCCCTTGGGAAGGCGGGCTCTTACGACAAAGTAGCCGTAGAGGAGTCCTTCGCCGGTCTGACGAAATCGGCCGGAAGTGAAGTTCTTGTTTTCAGCATTTTGGATTAGTGCTGTTATTGTGGCGGTCCCGTTGGAAACCTTGATATTGTTCGTTCCTGGCATGTAGCACTGGAGATTACCGGCACCGTAAACTGAGAAATAAATAGCGTCATGGCAAAAAACAATTTATTCATGAAAACTTAAAAAGTAATTATGAAAATGAGTTTAATATGTACGTTTTACTTATTCTTGCCGTACTTATGTGCTCACGGTAATTGGGTTTAATTTGTATAAGTCAAATTAAAATATTGTACAGTAGTACCCTCTGTGCATCCCGTTTGAATTTCCCATTTAGTCGTATCTAGGGCGTCTCCAGAAAACTCATCGTAGAACACAAGGCGCCAATTTGGATTATCTTCGGCTTGAACCAAAATCGTTAAAGCGGACATAGTATAAATTATTTGGAAGGGAGACCACATTATTAGAACTGTTTGTGTAAACCTCAGAAAAACAACTAGAGTCTAAGGTATTTATCTAAATAGGTAATTTTTCGCGTTAAGGGTTATAAACAGTATATAAATGTAGGTCTTATTATGGAACCGAGCGAACTAATTATAAATGTAAAATCTCGGAAGGAATACCTAGGTAGGTACTAAAATTGCAAATGAACCCCGTAAAGCAAAAATATGAGCAGATTTTATTCAATCTAGGTCACCCAAGTTTTGTGGAATGGCATAACTTATGCATCGGCGTTTTTATTAAATTCAATGTATTCCATATTCCATGGCCGTGTTCCTATTCGGTTTAGTAAGATAGCTAAAATCCTTGCAGAAAAACAGGAGTAACTGCCGAAATAACTCCTTCCTGTAGTAGTTTTATTGGTAATGACGTAATGAGTAATGAATATTTGGTACAACGTATATTTATATAAAATTGTTTTGTTCTTTTTAGCGCACTTTAGCTCACCTAGACAGCTTTTTTGTTTTTTAGTGACATCAATTTTTGATCACTTAACTATTAGTAAGTGAATTGTATACTATTTTATTTAAGTACCTGTTTCAATAGAGATAAAGGTAGATTCATAAGCTCATTAACTAAAAAATGACATAAAACTGGTCCTGATGTGTTAAACTACACAAGTACAACTACTGTATAGTATACTTAAGTATTACATCGAACAAAAATTACGTATACACATAAACTCTAAATACTCCGATCAAACTGTAGCTGGAAAGCCAATTTTGAGTCATAGCCCCATATGTACACAATAGTCGAATTACGTATGATATTATGTGTCCAAATTCAGTTGTGGTGTAAATCAAGACATACATGTGCGCCGGAACGAAAGCTTATACACAATGTAAATCAATCTGTAAATGATAGAATAACCGCAGAATAACCTTATATAACTTGCACGCGCAGCTGAATATACTATGGTCCGATAAAATCACTAAAGAATATCACTTTACATTAAATCGTTCGTCTCTTTTTATGTGTATTGTATATGTTCAGGTTCTTTACCAAAACTACCCGACAGATTTTCATGATTGATACGTCAAAATTTTCCATATTTTTATGTCTGTGTTAATAGGCTATATTTCATTGACCTTTGATCTCGTGAACCGTAACGTTTTGCTATTATTAGGTCAAAATTTGCATGGGCGTGCGCACTGGCCATGCATATAGTCACGTGGGATGTGAGGGTTCGGCTGCATAGGGGCAGGTGCCTGTGGAGGAGGCCTAGCCCAGCCAATCACGTTCGACGATTCAAATTCTTTAAGACCATAGAGCTAACATCGGGTTTTGATGTTCCCAGCGGTGCGGGTGGAACCTAATTCAAATTGTTTAAGTTAATTGAGGTCGGCGCGGGTTCCGGCGGCACCTAATTGGATTTATTTAAGACAATAGAGCTTGGATCGGGTTTAGTCGGGCCCAGTGGTGCGGGCGGCGCCTAATTCACATTCGTTAAGAAAATAGAACTCGGAAGGTTCGGAAACTTTCCAGAAACATTGGTTTTAAATTAGATTAGGTTCGGAAACTTCCAGGAAACATTGGTTTTAAGTTATGTTAGGTTCGGAATGTTTCCGGAAACATTGATTTTCAGTTAGGTTAGGTTCGGAAACGTTAAGAAACTTTGCAGAACAATAATTTTGAACATGATAGGTTCGGAAACTTCCGGAAACATTAATTTTGAACCATGTTATTTTCGTAAACTTCCGGAAACATTCCAAAAACATTGATTTTAAGTTACGCTAGGTTCTGGAACGTTCAAAAACTTTAAGGAAACATGTATTTTAAGTTATGTTAGGTTCGCAAACTTTCGGAAACGTTCCATAAACATTGATTTTAAGTAAGTTTAGGTTCGGAAACGTTCGGAAACTTTTCGTAAACTGGATTTTAAGTTACGTTAGGTTCGGAAACTTCAGGAAACGTTCCGGAAACAATGACTTTAAGTTGGGTTAGGTTCGGAAACTTTCCGGAAACAATGATTTTTAAGCAGGTTAGGTTTGGGAACTTTCCGGAAACATTGATTTTAAATTAGATTAGGTTCGGGAACTTTCCGGAAACATTGATTTTAAGCTAGGTTATGTTCGAAAACATTCCGGAAACATTGATTTTAAATTAGATTAGGTTCGGGAACTTTCCTAAAACATGTATTGTAAATTAGGTTAGGTTCGGCAACTTTCCCAAAACATTGATTTTAAATTAGGTTAGGTTCGGAAACTTTCCGGAAACATTGATTTTAAGCTAGGTTATGTTCGGAAACTTTCCGGAAACATTGATTTTAAGCTAGGCTAGGTCAGTGCAGGGTTTAAACAGGTTCAGTAGTGCCGAAGGGCTCGAAGTCGATTTCCTTGATACAATAGTGCTCGGATCGGGTTTGGACAGGCCCAGCGGTGCCGGCAGCCCCAAATTCGATTTATTTGAGACATAAGTGCTCGGGTTGGGTTTGGACGGGCACAACGGTGCCCTAAGGGTTTACCGAGTCCCTTTCCCCCGGGATCGTAAGATCGGGTAACTCGCTAGTGATTACATTCAGGTGTTACAAGTGTGGTGTTTTGTGTTATGCTTTGCCAGATCACAGATTTCATTCCAATTCAATTAATCAATTTTCATTCCGTTTAATCAACAATTCATTTACTATACAAACTAGAATTTTCTTGAACCCTATATAAAATGACGGCAGCCCATTGGGAAATTTATTACTAGATTGCAAGTTAGTATCAGGTGAAGATACTATTTTCGTAATCATGAAGCTGGCACTTTTCCTGGTTGTAGTTCAAGCCGTAAGTCTCCCCTCACGTATATATAATGAACTCTTTATATATTTTTGAGAAACTTTCTTCAAATGTTATTTCTTAATTAATTAAATTCACGCTTATTTAGATCCTCGGCTTAAGCTCGGCCCAAACCTTCAACAAGCAATATGTCGGAGTCGCCTATTCCCCGTATGTCAAGAACTTTGAAGGAACTGCGACCCCATACTGGAACTCCTATAGCATTCAAGATCTTAAGCAGCAACTCAAGATCATATCAACTAAATTCTCGAGCGTTTCCACCTACTCAATGGGAGTTAACCGTAAGTCAAACCAAGAGTATACAAACTGGTACTTTTCCAATACTAATGATTGATAAACGGTTTAATATTCCTTTACAAACCTTGAAATATGATTTCATTATACCGTTAAAAAACATCAAAATATGTCCTTAAAACCCCTAAATATGCTTTTTAAACGTAAAATATTATCTAAGAAATAAATGAGGATAATAAGGATATCCTCGCCGGAGTCTTGAAATATTTCGAATTCTAGCGTTTTAATTCCGGTATTTATTCGAGAGGTATAAATTGGTGAGAGATTTCGAATTATTTGGTGATAGTTTAAATGACAAAAGAAATAAATTACATGACAAAAACATAAGATCTGTGCGTAAGCATAAAATGTAAGGGTAAAAATACTCACTTATGCTGACTAAATTGTAGATATAGTCAACAAATTAACTATTTGAGTATTTAAGACAAAGACGTGTCCCCTAAGGCGCCAAAGTTTTGAAGTTTTTGGTTGTAAAACTAAAATGTCTAGCGCAAATAAGCTCCCACAATTTCGAAGAAACCATTGTCTTTTTTAAATATGCCCTAAAAACACAAAAAATGTTTCGATGTCCTGAAAGTAAAAAACTATGCTAAAATATGTAAGATAAAACTGCATATTACGGAGTTGTACTGACTGAATTCAGACACGTTTGGCAAAAAAGTTGCAATACCTGGTCATACGTAATAATAATAAACTTTTATGTTGAACTCCGTTCCTTATTATAAGGAACGGATTAATATTTCCTAACAAACGTTGAAATATGATGTCATTAAGCCCTAAAAACAGTCAACATATGCCCTTAAAAACCCCAAAATATGCTTTTAAAATATAAAATATGCTCTAAGAAAGAAATAATATGACGAGAAAAAAAGACATATGCTCAAGCATAAAATGTGCGGGGAGAAATACGCAGTTACGCACACGAAACTATTAATATATTCAACAAATTAATTAGCGTAAAAATTCACCAACATTAAAGAAACACATTAATTTTCCTTAAATATGCACTGAAAACGTAAAAAGTGCAAAATATGATTATATGCCGTAAAATTCCAAAATATGCTAAAATATGTCAAATAAAACTGCATATATAAGGTCGTACTGACCAAATTCGTGGACATTAGGCAAAAGATTTGCAATAGTCATACGTCATAAGAACATGCTTTTATGACGAAAACCGTTCCTTACTTATTAATGCTGCTATTCCGGACAGAAGTGATTTTAGATATAATTAAAAAATTTATTCCATGTTGGAGTTACGCTGCTCTTGTTGAATTTAATGGTTAGCAAACCCTAACTCGCTAACTCATTTTATTATTTAGAATGGAACGTTGGGTCCGCATGGGACCAGGCCGATGCGAACTGCCTCATTCCCCGAGCCGCTGCCCAAATGAACCGTGACGCCAACAGTCTCGTGATCACTGTGAACCAGGGCGTGATCCAAAACTCGGACTCGACCCAACAGCAGGCCGAGATCGACAACGCCTTTGCCGCCGCCGCCGAGGCCAACTCCATTTTCCCGAACACGGTGACCGGGATCACGTTCACGAACGAGTACTTGACTGACCCCGCCACCGGGGCCCAGATCCTCGCCATGCTCACCAACAACAAGGGCCGCGGCGGGCTCAAGGTCGGGGCTCGACTCCACACTTGCGGAGCCATTTGGGACAATAGTTCCCCCATCCGACCCGTTCTCCTCCAGATCATCCAGGAGGCCGACTTCCTTTACTGTAACATCTATCCCGGATCCGACTCCGTTGGGAGCGTGTCAGATGCAGTGAACGCAGTCACGAATGCCTACTACGGGTTCCGGTACGGGTTCCAGCAGATCAAACCTAGCATCGAAGTGGCCATTGGGGAGACGGGCTGGCCGTCCGCTGGGGTCAGCTTCAATAACTCACCCAACAATATCAATAACCTGAGGGACTTCTGGATTGCAATGGGAGCCTGGGCCAGTGACAACCAGGTCAAGGTCCAGTTCTTTGAGGCCTTCGATGAGCCCTGGAAGAGTGACATTAATAATCGGGACCCCAATGCGTCCAACGGATAGTAAGTATATTCTAGACTCAGTTCGAGGTCGGACTGCTGAATACCTTGTATATGTATGCATGGGTTAGTGTGAATATTCTTTGTCATTTTCGTAGCAACGGTGCAGAGGGTCACTACGGATGGTGGGCTCTCCCAAGCAACAGCCAGCCGCTCGTTTACCAGGATAAGGTCACCGGAGCACAGATTTCGTAAATGTACCCGGTACTATCTTGCTGCGTCAAAATTACTTTCCGTTCTTAAACCGTTTCTTAAAATTCTGTTTGAGAGCTATTAGATTCGTCAGTACCTAATAAATACGATATGTTTACGCAATGTATATCGTTCAACGCTGTTTCGACGAGAAAAAGTACTTCATCCGTACATTTATAAAACAAATAAATTGGATTCTCACTGATTTAGTAAGTTTAGCTAAATTGTTTGTTGTTGCACGTTTTTGGATTTAATAAGGGAACTTTTATTTCGGAAATCAGAAGTATTACACAAGGCAGTTGACTGACCAATTAAGATTCACACGGCTGCTGTACACTACTGTAGGCGTAGGCCCTGATTCGAAGGTAAACAGCGGAAGAGTGGAATGAAATATAAATTACAAATTACATAATTTGTTTCCGATCAGGCTACGATACACTGTAAACATGCTTGATTACATTTTTTCGAAATGTACATCTACAGTTTCTACAGCTAAAAAGTATATTTAGAAGCGTTTCCTTCATAGCAGTCCTAAATTCAATTAGATGAAATGCATAGAGAAATGGATTGAGAGCAGCACTTCCATGAAATACAAGGACGCCTCCTACTATTACGGCTGTGGGCATTCTGCACTCTTCATCTTCATATGGGCAAAACGCCTGCAATTCGATGTAAGGTATTATTAAGATATTCGTATTTTATTGATGGTTGATAGATTATATAAGTTGAACACACAATTACTTCTGGCTAATTATTAAGGACCAGCTTATATGCAGTTAAAATGTGTCAAAATATGCAGTGTAAAATGCGCAATATATTAACTTAAAAACATAAAATATGCAGTTTAAATTCTGGTTCAAGGAAAAAAAACGAATTTGCAACAATGCACAGGGAAAAAAAAATATGCAATAAAATAGGAAATGTGCTCGTAGAATCGGGTGGATATGCAAATAAAGTATTTCTAGTAACATTGAACGGCTCTACATAGTTAAAAAGAGTAAACAAATATAGTCTGCAGTCGGTTTAAAAATTAGTGAATTTCCTCGTGAGCAAAAATATGCAATATAAGATTTAAAAGGTAAGGTCCGGGATCGGATTCGTGGACATCCGGTATAAAACTGCCAATAATATGATGCAGAAAAAATATGCCAGAAACAGATCCTTATTCCCGAGCGGACAGGTAACTTTTTCTCCTTGACAACACTAAATGGAGAATCCGTAAATACCAAAAAGTTACCTCCCGTAGGGTATGCATTTCCCCTACCCCCCTAAAATGTTCCAC
>JAQFZY010003093.1:0-10298 GCA_034696285.1 Hypogastrura burkilli | reverse complement strand
TCATAGTGGCCCACTAAAATTTCTATACGATTAATCCTAACTACACACCAACTGCTACCGTTATTAATCATATGGTTTAAACTGGTTATAATATAATTTATACTGTTGTGCATTACATTTGGAACAACGGCTTTGTTGCAGCATCGGGTCCATAGGGACCCAGTAGGAAAGTTTTAATCGGTAATGTCGTGATTCTGTTCGTACAGTTCTGTAATGACACGAAACGAGACTTGGATCCCAGAAAAAAAGTCAACCAGCTGCCGGAGGAGTCTCTCCAGGCCAAACTCGATAGAATTCAGAAAGGTTGAAACTGTGGTGTAGGTCCGGGTCGGTTCATACTCGTACTGAACCAAAACTCCTGTCGGAAATGGGAAATGTGATAAGAATTTTGTATCAAAATTAAAGCGAATTGCTTAAGGTAAAATGCAGTTTACCTCTATGCATGCGAAGGCCTTCTCGAAAAAGCCAAAGATCAATAGCTCCATTTCCAGGGCCCAGGTCCATGGCCCGCCCTTCGCCTTTCATTGTGCAGTGGTCAGTGTGGCCACTTAGGTCGAGGAAATTTTTGGCGCAGTCGATACAAAGGTGGGACTCTTGATGGGCCATTAATGTTTTGTACCGGTAGGCAACAAATGGGCAGTTGGGAAACAGACATGTAAACTGAAATTTCGAAATAAAAAATAATTAAACAGTGCTGAATTTGTAAGAATAAATTAAATTAAATAATTGCAATTGCTTACGTTGGGCCAGTCTGTCCATTTTTTTGAAGCTTTTGACTTTTTTTTGGACTGGGGACGGGAGCTCGACATGTTGAGGGAAGTGGGATGAGTTTGTTTAGACTGGATTTGGGGTTGGGGCCGGTGCACGACGTAGCCTGAAGACCAGACTCTTAAAGTATGGAGTGTAGTAGTAGTGTTTCCCCACGAGTAGGCCGAATGCTCCAAACGCGAAGCCGACTCCTATGTATATACAATTTCCGACCCCAACGTTTAGTCCATTCAAGTCATTTAGAACTTTTGTCAACTGAGTGGCTGTATCATTTTGAGGGGGTGTGTCCCAACGCGGTAGGAGCCAAGTTTGGGCCGCAAAACTTTCACAACCATGATACAATTCGACAAAATCAATTATGCACTGTCCTTGTATAAACTGTTGCTGATCAAGACAAATGTATTTTTCTACACCAAAGTGTATCGTTTTGTAAAATGTATTTTTTTGCCTTGTGCAATTTTTGCAAAACTTTTCAACAAAGGGTAGCCGATGGATCCAAGTCTAAATAGTTAAGACACTATTTTAATTGCAAGCTAACTTTTCCATTAAATTATTCAGGACATTGAGACCATTGTAAAACTTACGTGCAATTGTCCCGAAAATTAGGCAGAGTCCCAAAATGGACGCAATTTTTTCCATTTTGAGTCACAAGACAGGTCCACACTCGACAACGTTTCAATAAATACTAAACACAGGAATGATTCGTAGCAATTTCAAGTGTCTGATAATATAATGAAACGCCAAATGATAAAAGTTACCTGAGTTTTTTCCCTTTTCTCTCGTCCAAGCCCAGTTGTCACCGCCGTGGGCACGAGAGAAAATACAAATATATTTTTCCCGTTTAAAACTTCCGCCCTGGAAATTCCGTTACCGCCCGTGCGTTGTCCAAGGGCCTCTAACATTGACTGGTATTGCAGCATATACGTACCTGGAAGGAGAATTGTTTTGAGGTTTTCGCGATACAATCGGACAATAAACCCGCTTGCTTTAGACTTACCAGAATCATAGTCTATTTCAATGGTCCTAGTCAGTTGAATCTCATTCTCGCATCAAACCGTAATGGCTGAGCAGTCGTGGTTTCTGTAATTATGTGGGCATGTACTCTTTCAGGGGATACTTTGCCTTTTGTCCGTTGCTAAAGAATTGGTTATGCCGCATCAGAATGGTTTTCTCAATTTCATGAAATTTGACATAGAGTTTACAACTTTCAATGGAAAAGTCGTATGGGACTCCTGTGACAGTAGCCTTGCAGACAGCACTGTCCAAGCAAAATTGCAGAAGATTCCGTGTCATTGAAATTTGAACATTGCAGCCATAGGGCAAATATTTTTGACTGTCAAAGATTGACATTCCAATCTTGCCAAAGCAGTCGAAGCTCTTGGATCCTTTGCTGAGTTCATACCGCTGTTTGAAGCCTTCATTGCTGAGTTCGTGGACATCCATCTTAGTATCCGGGAAATGGAGAGCCGCCTGCATAATACTTGCTTTTTCCCCGTTGTTTCTAGTGAGTATATCACTAATACAGGCAGCATACGGGTAAAAATTTTGAGAGTTGCAGACCATCTTGTTGATCGAGACTTGCACACTGCTAAATGCATTGTAGAAGAAATTGTTACATGGCGTCACAAGGTCCCCAACGTCTACTGCAGCTCCGTCAGATCTTGACACAATTCTCACTTTCATGTACAGGTAAGACTCGTCCAAGGACATGTAGTAGGTTGAATTTGAGGGAATTTGAAACATTATCGGACTGAATGAATCCTTGACTGAAATGGTTGGGGTGTATGTGTTGTAGAATGACTGCTCCACTGAAATGTCAGTATTGGAAATGTCGAAAAGCTGCAAGGCACTCCGCATTGCCGGCCTCAAGCCATTCGTTGTAGGATCCTTATTCACTATTTTCTTTGACGCTTGTAAGACTTTTGATGAGGACACTTTTTAACTTTCTTCCCCGAACGCTTCTTTACGACTGAACTATTTTTCGTGTTTTGCCTTTTTTTCTTACTTCCTCCAAATTGGTTGTTGGGGTTAGTCTTTGACACGCCTGCGTTAACCACCTCCTTTGAATTTCTTTGGATTTGCTTGTTTTCGCGACCGTTTTCGGCCGGAGGATGGTCCCGCCCTGCTCATTGGAACAATGGACTGGTGATTTTCCGGCATAATTCCAACGTCACCTCCAATTTGGTTTCTCAAGATTGCATTTCCGAGTTTGTCTACAGTCGGGTCAGAAGGTTGTGATGACTCATCCTTACTGGGGCCATCCAATTTGCAACCTTCGTCGTCACATACAATGTTTCTTATTGTAGTATAGTTTTTTTCCGTAAAATTTACAGAGCTTTGGACACAACCTCACTGTTTGAACTTTCAAGTTGGACTAAACTATCATTTAAAAGTTTAGAGTCCTTTTTAAAAATCTTAATAGAATCTGGTCCTAAAGTGCAAGACAACAGTGGATTCTGTATTTGCCACAAGGTCTGCAGGGTTACGACTTTCGTCGAAAAAACTCGATCTCTATTGTTTCAATGTCAGTTGAAGTGTTAACGGGCACATAAATTACGGGTTTACATGTTAAATGTAGCATTTGATCTGCTTTTGGGGGTCTTGGAAACATTCGGAGTGCATTGAAAAGCTTTGAGTTAAACGGCTGTGGGTCAATCAAGTTGGTTTGAACAACTATATAGTTTGAAGAAAGTCCCAGGTCAATGTTGGAATAACTCTGTAGTGTTTCTTCCTTTTGTCGGAACCAATGGCCAGGCGGAATTCCAAATATATTTTCAATACTTTCCGGAAACTTGGGTTGGGTGGGTTTTGGGTTTTTGTACTCTACAGCGTCACCGTCGTACATGAACGTAATGTTATGTTAGTGAAGGCATTTATTTATTTCTGACACCAATTTGACGACATCCATGCCAATTGGCTCGCCGATGAGCGCAAGTCTCTTTTCCTTGAAGATTTTAATCTGTAATCTTTCAGTCACTGGGATATTCTTAAATACCCTTTGTTCGTTCCATCCAATACCATTTGAGAAACGTTCTAGCTCACAGCGCTACACTACGGAAAATTTTCAAATTTCCATGACAATAAGATATGTTCCAACAAACTACTATTTTTTAAAAGACTTGAATGGCGAAGGAATACTCGGAACTTTTTACCCAAAGGAACTAGTAAAAGTTACAAATCCAAAAGATGTCTAACATTCTAAGCAAACAGTTCCAGGCAGAATCCTACTATGTGACTGTAAACAGTGATTCCAGCCGTGATTTGTGGCATTCAAACACGAGCAACAAGTTTACCAACAAACTAGTGTGTCCAATTACCCCAAATCAGGTGGGTGGCACTCTCGAGGTTGGACTTGTCCAAGCATATTGCCGCCCGAATAACAAAAAACCTTCCCAAATCTTTGGGTTCCACCCACGAGATCATGTTGGCGGAAAAGTTCTTCCTCTTGGTACTCGTCAAAACTGGTGTCGTCCTTACGGGCTTCCATCTCCTCCAAGTGGGTGAGTTGGGCTTGCCACAAGGCAAAGCTATCGCTACTACCTCTGACTAGGTCGTGCCGAAACAGGAAGCTCAACACAATGTCTTCTAGACGCCTGACGCGTGATAGAGCGATGTATATCAGAGCAGGACTCTCCCAGTAGAACATTGAGTTTCTCCCATCCTCTATTGCGGGGATCCCAATTATAATTCGCTCTAACGTATGCCCTGAATTGTTCCAGCCCACCCTCTCTGAAACAATGAAACAATGACCCGTTAGTTGTGGAACTAAAAAGGATTAAACGTAACTTTATGTTAGACAAAATATTTTGATGATATACCTCCAATGGAAACTGTGTGGAGGACCAACTTGCTCCGGACAGGTTACACTTTTCCGGAAGCGTCATTCGGAGGATTGGTAAATCTCTCCTCAGTGGATACGGCAGGCCATATTACAACAATATTTGTTGAATTTCACAAATACACATTCGACATTGTCCTCCCCCTTTACAATTTCAGTCACCTGCAATTAAATTCAGGTGAATAAAAAAAAGGTATACATTAAACAGGTACGCATATCCTTCCTGAAGCTTAAAAAGGTAAAAGGTACACATTCAATAGGTACAAATACCTTTTCCTGAAGCCCCACTGAAGAGGCCGGCCTCGACCCAGCTGTTCCGAGTGAGGCTGACTTTTGCGCCAACACAAAGCCGTAACACGCTTTTGTAAAGAGCTGGAGCTTTACTTGTGAGCTGGGCAGGAATGTCTACAATTTCTGTTCCGGTCTCTCCTGCGGTCTTCTCCAGCATTTCCCTAATACATTATACAAATCTGAAATAGTAAGCACAAATTGAAAAGCATAATTCCTAAAAATTGTACTCTTACTCATTTTTTGCCTCGGCCGATGCTCGTTCCGCGAAACAAAATACACCATTCTGTTGGAATGACTCCCAATCTTCGGCACTGATGGCGCTTACTTCGCGAGTGGAAAGTAGAGCTACGTCCTCGTCTAGTACTTTAGCATTCCTTACACGCGTCAACAACTCTCTGAACCTTGCCTGCTCCGGGTCACTCTGTCGCATTTGCTAAAATAACATTTATAACGTAAGTTACTTTGATATGTTTGAAACTTAATACGTTTAATACGTTTAGGATAATTTTTATTAAACACTAAATTTATTTACAAACCTTAGTTAGGATGACACACTTGTCAAATTTCGCATAAGCATAATGGCCATCCATACCAAATTCAACCTCCTCTAGGCCTTCTGAACTTTGAAACATTTTGAAATCTCCAATTGGGTTCAACTAAACAGAACAATACAAGCATAACTTTGATTTACACTTTAATATAAAATAAATGGCCCAGGATTACTTAAAGGTTTGTATTGGTCCAAAGTCCCCTGTTGATTAAAATAAACACAATATAAGTAAAGGTTTCGTCGAGATCTTTCCGGCATAAACAAGTAAACTTAATCGAACCCAGTAGTATAACGGATGCTCCCCCAAGCGGGTCGAAGTTTCCGTATATAACCTTCGTCCTTTGTGAAATAACTCCTAGCCAGTGAAGACCTACGAGTAATGAGTGAGTTTGAGCGTTAACAAAAACAAATTATTTTCTTTAAATGGGTGCTACATATTTCTACCTATTAAGCTCATCTCGTCCCAGATCCAATAGGAAATTCGTGACAAGGCTCTCACAATTGCGCTTATATTAGCATTTGGTTGCGGTGGACCGAACATTGGCAATTTGAAGGTGTAATGAAAAGTTGCACCTAAAATATCAAACTTTCAACTCTATAAAAATTCTACGAGCTGCGTTTAAGTTACGAACAAACCTGCAACAAGAAATGCCGAGCCACCCGTGTAGCTGCAAATTGTATACTTAATATTTCGTTTTTCAAAAAACTCCCGAACGCACAGGATTAAATGTGACTTTCCTTAGAAACAATAAGCATTTATAAAAATCAAAAAGTTGAATTTTCGACTGCGTTTAAAAATTCAAGTCGATTTACATAAACTAAAAGATTACCTGTTCCAGCTATCCCTTGACAAATTAACCGAAAAAGGGTTCGCGGGCCACTCTACATGTTGTTTCACAATGTTATAAACTTTCAGCTGCTTTTCATTTAAGCTTTCTGGAGTTGCTTTCCCAAAGCTGCGTTTAACTACAAACGTTTTTCTGGCTTCTATGAAAAATTCTTGTCTAAAGTCTTTTGGCTTTGGTTTCTCTACTGGCTTGGGCTTTCCCATGGATAATATTTTTACTAGTTGTGTATGGATAATGTAAAAAGAATTATAACTTTTCAAAAGAAGTCCTCTGTTGACTGAGACTAGGAAGTTTAACGCTTTCGCCAGTTACCTACTGATTTTAAATAATAAATTCGTCAGAGATTCAAACATAGTACAGGATCACGCCCTTTAAAAATAAAACCATCCAATACCCGACGTTTTAGCTAGGTTCAAATGTACCTGTGTGTCACTCCTGACCTGGCATTGGCCGATCCAAGAGTCCAATTGAAAAGTAGGTTAGCAAAACGCCCAAATTAAATATTTTAAACTGTCCGTTGGGTCGTTAATTTTGCAGATGTAAATGTAACTCTAAAGTCCTGGGTAAGCCATTGTATAATACAGAACGCAGCTGTAACCCTTTGGACGACATGGACAATGGCATCATCTTCATACAATATATGGTAACATTTGCTTTGGGAATTGCTTTGCCCAAATACCTATTGATTCTTAGCAAATCATTTAATAAGCAGCTGTAAACGTTTGAAATCAGACTTTTGTCGGTTAATTGAAGAAACATTTAAAAACGTTGAAATTGTGTTGGGGGAATTCTATAACTGTTGTCAGCTGCACATTAATGTCGTAGGGACATTGTGAAAATTGTCGGTTGAGGGCTGGATATTCTTAAATTGCCTGTATGAATCCCACTCACTACATTAGCTGCACACACCCACTAAATATTACCGTATCCCATCACAACTTGATTTTTGGATTGTAGTTCCGTTAAAAATTATGCTGGTCTGTGATTGGTAGAATTGCAAACGTAGTACGATCTAATTTAACGGATCGTACTAGTCTTACATTTACAATTCCATACAAAAAGGGTAAACATTTTAGTTTGGAGCTCATTCAGTCTCTGAACTCTGTCTCTCAACTTTGAACTCAAAAAGCCGAAAAAACTCTTCAGTCTTTTTTTTCGAAATGGAATCCGGAAGCGCCTACAAAACACAAAGGACGTGGAACGGGGTCTACCTAGGCAAGGGTAAGTTTACTATCCTCAAGGTTAACCATAATGGTTTCATTAACCCTTACAGCTTAACTGTTGTTTCAAATATTATATTTTTCAAATTATTGGCAGATGCTCTAGTCGACACCAAGTTAATCGGAATCCGAAGAAAAAATGGAAAAAACAGCAGGCATACAGGTTGCCTTCCGGGGCTGCAAAGATAAGATATCTCGAAGAGGCCAAGTCCATCTTACTGAACATTGCGACTTCCGAGATTTTCTATGAGTCAAAGTCTTTGGTTTCGTGTTTTGAGATTACGTCAATGATGAGAATGCGCGTTAGATTCGACCAAATCAATAGCGTAAGTGTTACAACTTGAATTTTTTGGTTACGCAAACTCTAATATGATGCTAAAATCTGTATCTGTATCTGTATAACCAACCAATCACGGACGAGTGTTAAACATTGGTATAAGCTGTGTCTAAATGTTGTTGTCTAAGCGAGAGCCTCAAAGAAATATAGAAAATAGTATTATAATATCTTTATTGGCATTTTTATTATTTTTTATTAGGTTTGGAAGTTATTCATCAGGAAGAACAACCCAAACTGCAAGAGCTCTGTTCTACAGATTCTGTTTGCAGAGCTTGACGAAAGTTTGGACTATATTGATGACCTACTCCAGAAAATTGATAATGGCAAGAAAAACGGAGAGCCATTCTTGAAACCCAAAGACTTGACCGGATGGAAGTTGGGAAAAAGTACGGCACCATCATTTTGGCAGAACGCGGACGTCTTCTACACTGGAAGTGGCCAATTCAGTTATGTCAAAAATATGAATTTAAAAAGAGGTGGCTTTAATATAATTTGGTTTAAGTAACCAAATATATTTTACATTTTTCAAATAGGATTCGCCCAGTCTGGAATTACGCAAACACGTATGAGGTTAGTTTTGAATATTGGTTTGTAATTGTTTGGTTATCATCGATTCGAGCTCATTCACCAATTACTATGGGCCAAAGGCAACAAATTTTATTGTTTTCACTGTTTGAGTGAAGTTCGAAATGCATTTTCTAACCTGTCTAATATTTTTTTTATATTCGATTCGGGGTCCGAGAGGTGGTCCAGTTTGTGAGCGAGACGAAAAAGATAATGGAGAAACTTCCGTCGTGGGACCAGATGCACTAAGCTCCTAATTCCAGTGGTCTTTCGTCTTGGGGCAAGATACTGAGAAGCCCAAACTTGCATTTATTTTAATTATAATTCATAAAATTATATTTGATCTTTATATTTAATATATTGATGTGTATGTATTATTCATTTATATCATTCTTATTCATACTAATTTCATGCGTGTCTACAAAAAGAAATTGAAAAATTGAAATGTTGGCAAAAATAAAATAAACAAACACTTACATTTGGAGATACGGAAACACTACATGTATTTATTGCGCTTGGTTACGATTAGGCGGGTAGATTGTACGCCCAGCGCGGGTCACGTAGTGGACCAGAATTCTTCTGTCGAATGGCAAATTATCATTATCCTCTTCATCATCATCATCACTCGTATCCAACTCTAGCCCAGGCGGTCAAATCACATAGGCTTCAGGCTGACGTAAGGGAGCGGCTCCTTAAATTCAGAGTAATCCAGGGTTAAAGTTTAAAAATATAAAGTTTAATTTGTGTTAGCTTAATTAGGACAAGCCTACCGGCGTTGTAGACAGCATGTAGCAGCTCATTTGGTTGGCGCAGTGGCATATAAGCATTTCTAACTCGTTCACACACCCAACCCCATCCAGACTGTATCAACGGGAACCAAAAGTTCCGGAAAGCAGAGTTCCGCCATGGTCTAGCTAAGGGTGCAGCAGGCGGGCCATTCTGTCCAGCGTCAGGATAATTGTCATGTGGGCCTGGGAAACGCACCATGAATCTCCCATAGACCGGGTTGAGACCAAAGGCCACGGCATCTAAAACAATCAAACAATTTATAATCACACGTTGGGTATTTTAATTCATAATTCATGCAGAGTATAAGGACTCTGCTTACCAGGCTGGTAGACGTTTCCAAACAAATTATTGATTTGGTCCATAGGGAGGCGGGGACCACGACCCCTGGCATATAACCAATCCCAGCCACGCTGAAGGATAGGGAAACAGAAATTACGGGTCAACACCAGGCCCAAGCAGATGATTAAAACTGAAATAATAAACGAATATATTATATATTTGGGAATCTCGATTACAAACGATAAAAACTTATATTTAACTACTGACCCAAAACTGTGATTATGCAATAGACCCATCCATTGAGGCTTTACTGCGACACTCCACTGGTTCCAAAAGTAGTTAACTCCCGGCACCCATCTGCCCGCGGAGACTGGACGAGGAAGTCAAATGTTCCATTGGGTCTGGTTCCAGCTGCAACAGAGGCCAGGGTCCCATCCTTGACGTAAAAGTCCCCGCCCGACAGGACACTCGCGTCAACTGCACCTTTGAACGCAAATATTTAAATGTTTGACATTTAGATTTAAAGTATTTTGAAACACTAGTTTTAAAACTGAGTAAATTATGCAAACTGCCCATTGTCAATTGAGCCCGACCGTAAAAATTTGCAATTTGAATTTTACTTTTTGCCTGAGTGGACGCCTTGGTAACCTTGGTACGCGCATAGAAACAAATAAAAAGCGTTTAAAGGTCCGTTCCGAAGGATATGCTTTTCCCCTCCCCCCCAAATTTCGTCGCCGAACGATTGCGAGAAAACGGCTCAACGTACGTCAAAAATTAAAGACGCCTAAAAGCTGGTAAATTCGGTCCCATCGAT
>JAQFZY010003092.1:0-10298 GCA_034696285.1 Hypogastrura burkilli | reverse complement strand
TGCCACAGCATAGTCTCTTCAGTCTCTGGATTGGCCAAATAGCTTGGGAGTTTGAAATGTAGATATACTTGATTACTCAAGTGAACAGAATTAATTGTAATAAATAGCAGATTAGTACGTCTGTCCGTGTTTTCAGTTCTCAATGAAGAGAAAGTGTGAGATGTACTTCGGTTTCCTTTTGTTTCGGTTTGACTTTTCCCGACACCTCTGTTGGTTGTCTATGCTGTCCATGCCAATGCCCTATTGTTACTTCATTCAAATCCCCCTAACGATGGGGTCATACCAATACTCCCTTTTGTTTATACTTTTATTGACGAACGGGCAAGAAAGAAAGATCCGTTAGCGCTTTTACTGATTAGATGGGTTTTTCTGACAACACTTCTTGGTTGGAATACGTAAATAAATAAATTATGAGTAAGCACCAGATGTTAGTTGGCGGGAAATGTATGTAACGAGTACCGGATGTCATTACCGAGCGAGAAATGTTTGTAACGAGTACCTTGCAGCCGCGTGGGAAACGTTAGTGATGAATACCTTTTTTTTCGCAAGCACGCGAGAAATGTTTGTAATGAGTGCCTGATGCTGTAGCCGCGCGGGAAACAATTGTAATTAGTAACTAATGTCGTAGTCAACGCTTTTATCTCCGATCATAGATCGGGTAACGTGCTAGTACAAATAAAAAACGCTAAGCCCATATTTTACTTACAATACTTGGGTCTTTCACGGATAATAAATATCCTCACTGCCGGCGTCCTCCTTTGTAAACTCCTCGGTTGGGGGTTTTGGTAACGGCAGTGGACCCCTTCCCCAACCTCATTTACAAGATCCGTGGACACAACCTCCTAATTTGAGAAAGATGTTTTGACAAGATGTAACTGAGAAGGGGCCAAATGTTCAATCAGCCCTTGCTGAATGGACCGAAAACTTAACTTTACTTGCCCTCATCTTTCTCAAATGCCTTACTCCGGGATGCCTCCTGTAATCCTGTCCTCGTCATGCTTAAGTTTCTCCACGTGCCCTCGACCATCGACTGCTTAGTATGAACGCTGAGATGAGATGCAGATATTCCTTTAGTGGTGAAGATAGGCGACCTTTGGATTGGTGCAGTATACATGAATTGAGTGGGGTGATTGGCGAATGGCTGTTCCTACTGTTCTGTTCTATTATATGCAGAATCATCTGCCATTTGACCGATTTCTTAATTTGCATGATGTCTTCACTGGTTTGATATTTAGAAATTATAATCCTAAGTTAGAGCGGGGGAATGCCGTCGTGGTGTTACTTCTTCACTTCTCAGATCTTTAGAAATCCTAATCTTACAGTAAAGCTTCAGGGGAATACCGTTTTCAGTGGTCTTTAGAATGGCGCAAGTCGTGTGTTGTTACGTTTCATAATAACCAAAAAAAAAACCGGACCTCTTTTAACTTCTCTTCAAATCTCTTATCTCTTCCGTATAACATCTTAAGATGACTTCAAAGCCTACCTTGACCGGTTTTTCCTTTCCTTTAAATATTTCTTTTTCAAATTCTGCGTAGCGAAGTTAAATTGACATAACCGAATGATCCTTTCGGACTGACTGAGTAGTGGTCTTAATGGGGATCCATACCAGAAGGGGTAAGAGTTGAGCTGAAGGATTGTGTGAGATAATACGTTGACCTTGCCAGCAGAATGCTTGACTTGACGGACTGTGCAATTTGAACCGAGACTGAATGATAACCGAACCTGAGTGGCGCCCAACGTTTCCCTGGTCCGTGCTTTTCTAGACAAACATTTACGCAACCAACTTTTGATAAATAGGAAATAGGAGACTTACACGAAGAGCCGGGTCAAGTTGACGGAAATGGGAAAGAAGAGGCGGCACTTGCGGGGTCCACTACGCTCCAAAAGCCTGACCGGGGTCGATAGATGCGAAACAGGGAAGGGCGTCAGTGGGCTGGGACAAGGGACATGAGGACGCGGATCCCATGAAATGGATTCCTGGGCCTCAGGGTCTCAAGTAGGCTGGGACAACGGGATGGAGGCTGGGTATCCCAAGACTAGGGTTCCACGGCCTTCGGGTGTCAAGTGGGCTGGGACAACGGGATGGGACGGAGGTCGGCTGAACTAGGTTCAGGACTCCTTACCGGGGAAGCCGGGACCTTCGTGACTGCTCATGTGCCCGTGCACAGACTCCCGAGGATTTCTCGTCGATACCACCGGGACACGGCTGGAGGAGGATTGTGTGCTTAAACTTTACATTTAACAAACCCTGCACCGAGTCACGGCGCTTTGAAGACCGAGAGGGACCTCTCGGGGGCTGAACACAGCCGACTCCGCATGGGAACATCCCAGCAGTCAAACCGAGTCACGGTTCGGACGAAGGCTGCTTTGCAGAGCCTTCGACTTATTCACAGAGAAAGTAGTGGTGGTGTAATTACAATTTTCGGCTTGCCTCAGATCAAGAGCTCGTTAGGCGGTTACGTCAAAAGGTGATTGGTTGTACAGTTGGTTGGTTGTGGAAAAACATCTTTTGTAAGACCGAGACACGGTATGAGGACTCACTCCCCTTCTCTTCAACCGAGAGACACTCGGTGAACGACTGATATTTTGCTACCAATAGGCTGTAAGAATCATGTGAATTCAAAGTATACGTTTACTTGCCTCCGAAAGACTCCTTACTGTATTTGGAAATCTGCTCGCCTTAGTCCGTCCAGGAGTCGGCTCGCTCGAAAACGTGCGATGTCCTGATGATTCAAATGGCTGAGCCAAATTTCAATGCATCTAAAGATTCATATTTGGGTGCAGGGGGCTAGAATTTCCCTTTTCTGCCGTCAAAACTTTTTCAAAAGGTGGCAAGAAGCTACTTTATCTGCCTTCTTATTGAAAAATATTTCTTAGGTGAGTCACACCTTTAGGGCACCATCCAGACCGAAAACGGAACGAGTGGCGGGTTTACCCCCGGTCTGTCCGACCCTATCTTCCTGATAGAGTGGCCCTGGCTGCAACTCCTGATAGAAGGAGCCTAGGGTTCAACTCATACCATGATATACAATTAACTTCGTATCTTCAGAACAAAGACCAGCGAACTGCGATTGAGCACTTGTTTTCTTTTTTCCTTCATGGGTAGGTTAGTGAGCAAGTAGGGCCTTCGTATCTTAAATTGCAAAATCCGAATAAATCCTCATCTCTGCACTAGATTCTCTAAGTCTTAGTGGTGCCGGGCAAAATCACCGGGTTGCATAAAGGATACGATAAATAGTTTGTTTAGGGATATTGAAAATATAGTCTCATAACAGAAACCACTAACCAGTTACTGTCATCGAAAAAAAGGTTCGTACGCACCAAACGACTTTGGATAAGCTCTTCACACTTAGTCGAGCGAACGGGGAGTAATAAAAGGCAGGGACTTACGAGACCGCCCAATTGACCTCTTCAGTCGGGGATCTGGAGCAAGCCAGCGTGGTTGGACAAAGGCCGTATGTCTCGAGATCAGATACCAGCGTTCGTTAAGTCCGGGCGCGAATTTGTAGAAAATTGACATTTCCCGGCTGTACTTTGGCACTTCTGACTTCTCTACCTGCAGACCTCCGAAACTAACATCTCCGTACTTGAGTATAGGATTCAATTCCAGCGCAGAATGTGAATGGGCCTCCTGTCTGAACCGGGGCGGAAGCTTATTCTGGCCTCTCCTCGCATTAGATGACGTCTCGAAATGAGATGAGGGGTAACTCTAAAAGAGATCAAAAGCCCTCCTCCGCCTATTAGGACGAATAAGGTCGTACGTTACCTTCCCCCTCCTCTTAACTTAAATGGCTTGATAGAAAACTCGGCAAGACGGTGTTGTATGGGTTACGGGATGTCCTGACCAGTGTCCTTGACCATCCATTCAACTGTATGACTAAGACCGTTCCTGCATGATGTTGATGGCCTTCAAAGGAAAAAAAAACCTTGAGCCGGGTAGAGGATATCTGCAGGGGATGGGATGTCTGTCGGTGAGGCCGGGCTTGAGCCTAATTGGGTGTGCGAATGGTCCCTGGGGATGAGATCTTTATTATCTGTGTATTCTTAGAAAAACTGGCCTCGCATCCCGTGTTCTAATTGTCCTTCTTGACTTGATTAAAACGAGAATTCCAATGGTGGCATGTACTTTTCTGACGTCAAAGACGACGCGACTCTTTATTCTCTCCCAACCGGTTTAGACGACGACATCGGGCTTCACCAAACATTTGCTGGGCACCGAGTCTGCGCAATACCTACAATGGTCACTAAACAAAACAACCTAACCAATATCCGTTAGCTCCTTATGACTAGATAACCATGGTACTCTTCAGAGTAGTTATTTAAAGGTTATAATTGTGCTTGCCGTCTTTAAAACATCGTGTATATGTTCTATCACCAAACGCCCAAATCGCGTTAGTACACTTCCCACTTTGCTATTAACTGAGTGAAGTTATCACCTTAACTGGAACTTTCCCAGGCGTCAAACCTTTCATACTACTCACACCACAGAAACACTTAACACCCAAAAATGAGACATTGGAAATAGTAGTAGTATTGGACTTACAGATCACTCAAATGATGTTGGTAAGCGTAGTATCACAGATACGTATAGAACATTAAACTTGAAACCAAACATTGCTGGAGACTCAATGTCTAGACCACATTTCTCTCCATTTAAACGTACTATACTTACTACTCACAAATACGAAGGGATATGGATATGAATCCTCTCCAATAATCTATTAGAAATAATGCACTAATGAAATTAATACATCTTACTAAATATCACTTGTCACGAGGGAGCTCTAAAAACTTGAGGCCCGGGACCCGGAAGTTTCGGGTTGGGAATTCACGGATGGGGGGCGTCTCTTTCTGTATCTTCCTTTGGCATGGGGATCGCAATAACCCTGCATAACCAACTCCAAAACCTCCTACGAATATATAGCCTTTTCATGGTTTTCGGAAATCGTCACTTACTGATGTCCTTCCTCTGATACTTCCTTTCAAAGAAAACCTGGTAATGGGCGTCTCTCTGCCTCCTCAAACTCTTATCCAACTTGGTATGACCAAAACGAGGGGTACGAAAGGTCTGACTTCTGAGAAACTTTAGAGTCCTCCCTTTAAAGGTGCTCCTCTGCCTTCAGTGACTCGGGTCCTTCCATTGAACATTGGATCATTTCTGCATTCCTGCCTGATTGGTGTTAACGGGGGGCTGCCTGTACCGGAGAGATGACAACACATTTCCGACCTTTTAACTAGACCAAGTCATGCGACCGGTATTAATTTTACATATGAATATTGTAGTACTACGTATAAAATTTAGTGGACGCAATACCTTTCAGAAGCCGCTTTTCTTACTTTTGAGTGTATAAATACAGAGTATTAGATTCAATACTGTTACGCTACCTATGTAGTTCAAGACAAAAAACGTCGAACCTCAATAGTACGTGTAATGAGCTTGAGATGAAACCTGTTGACTTGAAATCCTTTTCAGACTTTTAGGACTGGACTCCCAACTCGTGCATTAGCAGAAAGAGAACGGGCTTTCCAGCACCACGTAATTCAATTGGCATTCTGTACTCGAAGAAGAAAACAATTGCCAAGAATACTTGTAAAGTACCATGCTAACTTACGGCTGTTTACGTATTTCGCAACCCAAATGCCTTATAACCTATGGCCATAATAGAAGCTCCGACCTCGCGTAAAAATTAGAAGTCACCTGCAAAAGTTTGGGAATTCCAAAGACCTGCCTCCAACTAATGTTAAACCAGATAATAGAAGAGAACCCGAAAACATTACAAACCATTCCATACACTACACTCCGGCAGGGGTAGGTAGGTTGACGGAGCAAGGCTCAAGATATCAGAAAAGGTCAGCGAAACTGCGAAAGTACGATTTTCTAAAACTCAAATCACAATCCACATACTCCCAAAATTTCAATTATAACCTTGGCTTACACCAAATGCTAAATAATGGTAATTTTCAAGTAAATAAAGACTTTTACCGTCTTTTTTGTTAACTAAATCATTTGATCTCGTGTCTGAGATATATTACAGAAAAGCGGGACCTTCCTCCAAGGAGTGACGCTCTTGCGATAGTGACAGCTACATTCTTATCAGAAACCTCAAACTTGCATGTACAGTTAACAAACTTCAATTGCCATGAAATATTGCCAATACCGATAGTACTCATACCAGTAAATACACGCGACCCAGTGTTTAGAATTGTTAGACGTCCCCACACATATACCTTGCAAGTTCATTTTGACCACCTAAGCATTTTCTTATATAAAGAAAGAACACATACACGACAATAGTTAAGACCTTAAATGCTTCCCTTAAAATTAATAGCTTTGAAGAATTGGGACAATAAAATTAGCAAAACTTGGTTCCAACACGTGCCGAAGCCAAACTTAGGGCTCTTCTACAGGAAGGAGCATAACAAAACACATTCCCGGAAATACTGAAAGTCTTATTTCATCGTGTACAATTGGATTGTGTCCATACACGGGATCATCAACGCAAGTTCTAGAAATCAACGCGAAGCTCAGCATCCCTTTAAAAACAAATTAGTGAACATTTAGGGGGGATGCAATAACTACAAGTAGTATGTCTATCATTTGTTTAAAATAGATGAAACGACACAATTTACACGTCGGCAATGCATTGCAACTTAGAACCGTCGTAGCGGTTACGGAAACCCGTCAGCAGTTGAACTACATCCCTTCCCTCCAAACAGAATTTACACTCTGGAATTCATAAAAGAAATACCAAACCGGGTTCTGCGGGAGATTTCAGCGAAGCTCCAAGATCCAAAAACGAGGCAGGCAGGGCAAACAGACACATTCAAACTCGAAGATTTTGGCTCTGTGTGTTTAACTCAAAAAATATTAGCCCCCCCACCCTTCCCCAGAGCTATTTTTAATTTATAATTACTTTATACTACTACCCATTGACATAGACGTTACCGTGCCGTAGCATGTGATGTTATTTTATGTTCTCTGTTCTCGCATTTACTCGTGCAGATCAGTACTATGCAGCTGGAATACGCCTTGCGACAAGGTGAATCCTGGTCCCGTCTGACGCATCGGCTGGACTCCATCCTTTTTAAACCTTTTTCTCAAACTCAAACCCCAAATTTGACCCTTACCTATTTACGATTATCTTATTTAAACAACTTAATTACTTTACAGCTTACGTAACGTAGACCAATGTGCCTTATTTGATAATATGCCTTCCCTTAAATCCAGTCGTTCATGGGGTGGGTGACCTGCCCTGCCCTTCTTCCCAGAGGACCGGTGGCAGCCAACCCGTCACTGTTTCCTTCGAAGGGACTGTAAGGAATTCAAAAGCCAGTTATTCACCTTGTCATGCGTACAATAAATAAACCACCAGAATCCCTCACGAAATTAGAAACAAATGGCATTTTTTCATATTTTCCCGTTCCATTTTCTGTACACATAAATACACTTTTGTTTAGCCTAAAGGCTAGCATAGAATTAACTAAATATTCGATTGACAGCGAGTAAGATTTACTATTTAGTAATCATGTCTAATCCTCCTGGTTGGGGATAGATATCACAGTTTACATTATCAGTCTGTTTCCGCAGGATCTGAATAGATTATCCCTCCCACTAACTCGTATGGTAAGACATGGGATCAGGAGACTCAGCTCAGACTTTCACCTGGTGAATTTCATTGAAAAAGGAGTCTAGGCTTGCTAGGCAGGACTTCACTTGGTCATCAAGCTCAGCCGAACTATCCTTGCATAGGAACTCCCTCTCGGAACTCTGAGGAGTGATCTGACTAGCAGTAACCTGGAGGTGGTAGGTGAAGGACTTGAGTTTCCGTCTCTTCTCCTCTTGCTTTTTGGCAAGCTCAGCCTTAGCCACCCTGATAGCATTCGAGAGGACTGTCTCAGCAAATAGGTTGCTACAGCGGGTCTTCCTCCTAATTTGCCGACGCTTGTCAGTTATCTGAGAGATCCACTTGAGAAGATCCGGGGTTGACTCCTCCTTTGTGATGGCTTTCGACGTCTCACTGACGTAGCTGAAGTCATCAATGTTCTTCACGGAAGAGGAGTATTGTGGGGCTTTCATTTTCGGTATGTAGCCAAGGGAACTTATTACCGAGACTAATACGGGTACGGGGGTCTACCTCAACGAGCACGGGTTAGAGACAAGGACAAAATATACCTTGTACAGCAGAGCTATCAGACAGACTACCTTCCTCTGTTGTCTTTTGGGATCAAGAAATGAGACCGAGGAATTGACTCAATTACCTGGAAACAAGAGAAGAAGCAATTAGTCAAACTGACAACACCGTTCTGTATTGTCTATATATTCCTTGGTAACGGTAATCACGGTTATATACTATGAATAAATTGCTGTAGCTCCTAGCTTCGGTCTGCATTAGGAAAAATTAATACACATATTATCTCCATCTCCGAGCTTAGCTGGGCGTTAAGAACAACGAAATAATTAATACATGGCGCCATGATGGCACAAGCTCTGAGCTTCGTTCTTACAATTTACAATTTATTCTGCGACGTATAGAAGAAAATACATTAATAGTTCTAAAAAATACACAGGTCAACTACGTTACGAAATGCCTAAAAGGAATATGGCTCGTGGTATTCAACGAATTAAAAATGTTTCATAAATAGTATGGTGAAAATAATGCACCCAAACTCCTACACATTAACATTGCAATAATGAGCCCAATCCTGGCATGACGTAAACAAAATGTGTAATGTGTAATCCGTCGTGTAATCATTAGTAATTTCAACGTTTGCATTTAGCTTAGAGGTATGTAATGTATGTAGTGTGTAACCCAGATGATAGCAACGAGCACCAAAACTCAATAAAAGGGATCAGTCTAAAATACAGGCATACATACATCTCCTTGCTTATAATCCTTTGAGCTAGGGTGGACGAGGGGTCGGGTCGGTCGGTGAAGGGACCAGCTCCAATGAGGGAAGAGGAGAGGCGGAGCTAAGCGTCCGCCCACCACCTAGTTTCTTTCTCTAAGAACTCACTATGACTATGAGCAATATCAACAGGACTGAACTGATCCACAAACTTGCCGCATATAATTTGCCTTCCCTTTCCTCTGTTACTAATACTAGAATCTGATAAGTCATTCGACTTGTTCGAGCTCTTATTGCCCATACTGTACGCAACAGCGCAGCGGAGCATCTGCCTTCTGCCTGTCCTGACGTCACGCTCCCCATATCTAATTAAAATCCCCAATGTCGTCATGCTTATGGCTTACGTTCGTTCTAGGCAATGCTCAAAATTTTCAAAATTCTATGATTTCCTAACTGAAATATGAAACGTGGAATACTCTCTTATAGCTCTGAGAAACTAATAGGCTTTTTCCATGATAAATGTGAGCACAGGACTTTTATCTACAGAATTCAAAATGGCTGCCTCCTCTAGCAAATATGAGGAAAGAAGTGAAATTTAGCAAATAAAGACTTACCTGACTCTTTGTCGAGGGCCAGAGCGTTGACTCGAGTCAGACTTTCGAATGAAGCAGTAGACTGGGTTAACTCTCACAACTGGGTCACGAACTTTGGGAAACTTTACTGGGTACTCTACTTTTCTGAAAGAAAGAGAGGAAACTCGGACGTCCGTTCAGCACGAGACTCTGGGAAGAAGTGAAGGTGGAGAACGTCGCAGTTTGTTTTTTCTCTTTTCAACAGGAACAGGCCATCATGCATGACAACAGGAATGCGAATGGGGAACGAACCTTCTACGTCCTTCCCCTTCCCCATGGAAACATAGGCCCAAGATAACCCTCCGCCAAACCATACTTAAAGATCCAATTAATTCGGATCAAATAGTATCGTTTCACAGATTTAACCACTTTTGGACCATTCATGAATATCCAGCATTTACAATACGACTTAGGATCCTAAACGGCCCTAAAATACAAAATTACTGGTCTTATTAGCAGGATCTAGATTAGACAGTACAGGGTTTGGTTCACTTGATGTGGTGAGCAGGACCAGCCCCTACCCCTCCCTAACCCCTACCATATACCCAAAGAAAAGACTACCCATATGCGCTTTGGGAATGCATGCCATATATCATGCATGCCTGATTCGCAAAGACCTGATTCGTAACTGAAATACTGAAATGTAAATGTCGAGCGAGTGCGAGTTTACGACTATACACTACAAAATAGCATTTATCTGAATTAAATACGTACATAGTAACTTGAACCTGAGTGTGTTTCTCGTACTATTGGATTCATCAATCTGGTCCGGTGGTGGGTTTCTTGTGCTCTGTTATTTGGGAATGCCAAAAAAACTGT
>JAQFZY010003091.1:0-10302 GCA_034696285.1 Hypogastrura burkilli | reverse complement strand
TCAGACGGACAGACAGACGGACAGACGGACAGACATACCCTACTGTTCCCATAAATGCCCTAACGGTCATTAATAATCACCACTCGTATGTAATACAAAGAGTATATGGTTATGTATTTATTTATTTCCTCATTGTATACTCTGTCGAACCCAATAATAGGTGTGCGGTATATTAATAATTATTAGCTGGTAAGGATTCAACATTTAAAGTAAGATGCATCGTTCATTATCGTCTCTAATAAGAACTACGGAATTAAAAATGCTACCGAATGTAGGTACCTAACTACTATGATAGACAATTAAAAGATGGAAGGAACTACCAGAATGTTTGATGAGCGAAATACATCAATCCCACGATGAAGAACACAGACTCTTGGGAACTCAAGCCGTAGAATTCCTTCGGCAAACTACAAATAATTAAATGGTAAATCATGCTCTGCGCAGGCGATGAACTCATCATTAGGTCTTAATGATAACCTTTGTTGACGCGTCTCCACGATTCCCAACCACTGCAATGACCTTCCCACGGCTAGAATTTAGAAAGGCAACCTCTTCAGACGGATTCAGTGTGCCATCAGCAGAGAAGGCTGTGATGAAAGGTATGTTGATGCTTTCTGGAATAGCTCCCCTATTGTAGCTATAATACATATATGTATATACATTTATATTTAGCATTCGAACTCCCAAACCCTAGTACTAGTAATGTTAATTGTCCACCCACTCTTCCTTATTTCTAACATCCACGACAGTTATCCTAGGTTTATGCAATGCTCCTCTGACTGTTAGCAGCTCTAGAACTTCTTCTCCACTTATGCGTGGGCACTTTTCTCTCTTCAGATCTACCAGGCTTATAGCTTCCATCTTCTAAAATATTATTCATTACAAACTTAGAAAGTCCCAAATGAAATGACTGACTACTCAGGAAAAACTGGGTTCTGATCTAGCAAAATAAAAAAAATCAAATGTCACACCAGTGCATTATTGCTGCCGTGGTTCTCATCCATGGAACCATCAAAGGAACTTGTGCTAGACTTTGTACGAGCGCCGATTTTCGGCGGCGGTGGCGGAGGCTCATGTTTTCGACAAAAAACACTCTTAGGAGTATTACAGTAGACCTCGACTGAATCCTTCACGCACTTTTCGATGTTGATTTCTATTAATTCGATAACAATATTTTAAATAGTACTACAAGTCAAATAGACATATGTTACTGACCACGAACCTGGCATATCCGAAAAGAGCAGAATGCATTCATTAAATCCGGAATTTAGCAATCCATCTCGCAATTGATACAGTATGGAAAGTCCAATGCAGAGCGAGAATGAAGCATCTCCCAATAACAATTTGTCCCACAGATGGAAAATTGTGTGCAATGGAAACACGTCTAAAATAATAAGTATTAATAAATATTCATTTGCTGCATTCCAAGTAATACAAGACTGATAATAATTAAGGCATTAGTACACATTACGTGAGAACATTGTTAGGAACCATGGAATTGCATAAAGTTCCGGAATGAAACCGATTGAGTCCAAGTGATTTGTGAGCTCTGGATCATGAAAGGCAATCAATTGTGAAAATTTTGCAAGATATTCTTGAATAATTGCTGAATTATCTTTCAGAAAAAAATGGTACAGGTATTTCGGGATGAAAGCCGAGAGACACATAAATGCCATTGCTGAAAATAATACAAAATAAAGAGTATGTTGTGGGTAAGTTTAGTACTACAAGTAATCTTCTGTATTATTAAAATAAAACCACACAAAAAAAGGTACTATTTGTAGTATGACCTTCATTGTTAAAGTTCAAGTACAGGAAAGGTGCAGATAAAGAATCCAGACCTTGCCAATACACATACTCTGTATTACTAACAACCCAAGCTTTCAGAATACGCTTGAATTTTTCATGGCCACTTGGACTGGACAGCAGTTCATCGTATTGATGACATCTTGGAATATCGACTTCAATCTAGGGGAAAATTAGTTAACGTAGTCATACAAAACGTAGTCTTGTATTATTATACACTCAATAGCTCGCTGACTTCACAGCAGGGATGGGTACTCGAATCGGAATTGGAACCGAAGAGAATCGAAAAAATTCGAGGTATCGGAATCCGAATCGATATGTTTATGTTATGTTATATTTCGCGGAAGGATACCTGGGATATTGAGTGCTTCCTGTACTAGACAGTGGCTTTTCAAGTCCAGGTATCACCTGGTCCAGTCTCAATCAATATGTTTAAGATTCAGGAATCGGAATAGGAGTCGGACGTTTATCAAATAGGAATCGGAATAGAAATCCTTGAATTTTTATTTAGATTCCGATACTTCACATTTTACTTTGTATTTATGAACAGGAAAGAGAGGCTTGCTGTAGTCCAGTCTGAAGGGGAAGGGAGAAAATAAACGCATGGTTTAGTGAACCTTTCACTTATTTCGCTGAATACCTAATACCTATTTATAGTTTTTCTTCCCTTTTATAGTATTGTGCTACTGGAGTTAGGCACAGAAATTCTGGTGCGTAACACCACAGTACTGGTGCTTAACATTGGATTTCATAATTAACAATCTTTTCTGTGCATTTCCATCGTACCTGCGACTTTGACATTAAATGTCACCAGGCAGATATTACGCACGCCTACTACGCCATTACATGTGTGGTTTTGTTAAAAAACGGAGACGGAGATTTTGCATTACTCCGCCACCTTTCAGTTACCGACCAATTAGAGAACGAATAAAACGGTCGGACGGAGACTTTAACGTGCATATTAGAGAGGATTATACCTTCTACCAGTATTTTTTTTCTTCTAATAACAGCATTCGGCTATTTTAATCTACTAAAATCTTGCAAAATAAAAGAAAACTCGGGCTTGTTTCTCCACAAGCCGCTTACACAAAAAAAAAATTAGACGATAAACCTAGAATATTTTATAGCATTTAAACAAAATAGAGGTAGAATCGGAAAGAATCATAATCGGAATAAAAAATAATCGGAATTTTAAAATGAGGAATCAGAATTGGTATTAGAATCGAAACTTGTTCTAAGTGAGGTATTGGAATCGAAATCGGAATCCAAATTCGTTCCGATACCCATCCCGCTTCACAGACAGCGTCCACCTCAGCTTTAAGGTTAGTTTCAAACCTGTCGATCAGTTGAAGTGGGGGTTTCCTTATCAATAGCAAAGTAAGCTGCCTCGATGTCCCCATTAATTCCTAATAAGCAAGACCATATTTGGGCACGAAAGAAAGGCGGAATATCTTGAAGACTCTCCTTGTGTATCATGCTTTTCGTATACGGGTATCCCTGTACACAAAAATTGCTCAATTAAACATTATACCTTCTCCGTCCGTCTAACAAAACATACTCTTCATATGTACCTTGAGTAGCCTATCAAATAATACAATTCGCTGAAACTGATATTCTATGTCTTTCTCTCGTATAATTAACGGTAGCGAGGCAGTCTCGGCAGGCATGTACTTTCTCCCAGCAAATATACTCGAGCTGCGAAATTAGAAACAGTTGAGTCAACAAAAAACAAGGTGAGTCTATTATTCCGTCCCTTACATTCTTGGAGTAATGAGCGGATAGTAAACTTCCGGAGGCACACTTTTCAATCGTTTTCGTAACTCACTTAGAGGTAAGACTATAACGGTATTATCTAGGAGCAGTCCGCGTTCCTTTGATTTCCCAACAGATTCTCCGGCCAGTGTCATTGAACTTTGAGAAGGTATTTAAGTTTCAATTAGGATAAGCAATTGGCATATGATTACTGGATGGCAAATAAATAAAAATCACTCTTTATACCTGGGTAAGGACAATACAGCAGGTTTCTTTCGTGTTAGCCCTTGTCTCTTTAGTTCTCCAATAACATCACCACCAGCCAACTGCCAGAAGTGGTAAACTTCCTTCAGTGTTCTTCGCCCGAGATGATCAATTTCATTAGAATTAGTGCAGTTCTGGAAGTTATCTGAATTCCTGATCTTGTTTAGGGCGCGGCAAAGGTCAAAAGTAATACAATCCCGATGATTTAGGCGATCAGAAATCCCTAAGAACCAAAGTAAATGAAAATTCTAAGATGAAAGAGGAGTCAAATCATATTTGAATAGAAACTTTCACGAAACTTACCGGAAACGCCTGACATGGCATCACCATTAACTGGAGACGAAATAGCTGCCTTCTCGATTTCTTTTAACAATTCCAGAGGCGAATATCTCTTGAATGGATTAACTTGAAGGCACTTATCAATCAGTGACTTAAGTCCGTGATCCAAATTCTAAAAATGAAAGGTAAACGAAGTGCCAGTCAGGAAATGAAATGAAAATAATGAATTCAATTTTTACCTTTAAAAGTTCTAAGGAATGGTGCTCCTGGAGAATGTGCTGAAGAACTCCACCTTCACTATTGACCAAACTTCCAACTTTTCTAATGATCTGAGTTAATTTAAAATCAGCCCACAACTCTTTTCCCATTACAATTTCTATCAGAATAATCCCGAGAGACCAGACGTCACAGGAATAAATACTTCCTCTATTCACAGATCCGGATAAAAATACGTCTGGCGCAGAATACTTTGGGTTGCCAACAGGAAAAGATACATATTTCCCACCATTTGTAACATAATGTACTCCGTAGTTGAAGAGCTTTACATTCATTGACGAATCCAACAGAACATTTGCCAAACAGAGGTTTCGGCAAACCATTCTAAATTAAACCAACATAAGAACCGCTGGTGAGTCAAAGCCAGATGAAGCATGAAACATTTAAATCTCAATGTAGCAAACATTTCATATGGATAAATAAAAATAAAAACGAACCCATGTTCATTGAGATAAATGAGAGCCTCTAACACCTCTCTGGCAAGCTTGAATAATTTTTTTGGATCCTTGACAAACTCCTCATTCCCATCCCGGAGTAAGGAAGTTAGATTCATGGGGTAGTACTCCGACACAATGATTATCCTTTCTGCAAAGTAAAACACAAAACACAACAAAAATAGGATCAATCTTCGCTCTTAACGTGAAATGCACGTGCAAGTGGGATCCGGTTCAACGGTCAGGAAAGATGAGAATCCCTTATGCACTTACCATGTTTGCCCCGAATAATGTCCACATACTGTGAGAGGTTAGGATGGGAGAGTGATTTCAAAAACTGTGACCTTCCTAGAATCCGAATGCTATTTGGGGTTAGTGGCAGTCCGTTTGTACCGCAGGTGTCCTGCCTCCTACTTGACGTGAAGAATGTCACGCCAAACTGGGCCTCCCCCATTGTTCGGTCTCCTTTATTACGGTGCATCTTGTCCAAATACAAATATCACCCGCCCCGCTGCACACTGTCACCTTTTCGCTGGTCACTTTTCTAAGATATCCAAATAATGTTGAAATTGCCAATGCTAACTTTTACTACTTTTAAAATAGAGAAATTAGAATATACAACAAGATACTATAGGTCGGCAAATTCAACTGAGAATAACTCAACTCAACTCACTTTAAAGGTTTTTGTGTTTTGAGTTGAACTGAGTTCGGATGATCATGATCCAGGGTCTTTAACTTAACTGACCTGCTGTCCTGGGACAACCTGGGTTATTGGAATATATACTGACTATACTACTCTCGGTCATCGGTGCCAAAAATTCGAGATCCTAGTATATCAAGGTTTTCTATAAAACTCATTTAACCTGTTATCAGTTTTTTCCAATCCGAGGCCACAGCGTAACACACAAATCCAAAATCTGAGACGTCGGATTTGAAAAAAAACTGATAACAGATTATTGAACTTATCCCACGGCGAGTAATTGATAGTTAAGTGAATACCTATTGCACCCGAGAAAGGAGGAGGGTCCAGCTAACTCATGTCAGAGACGGCAGTCCACGATCACACTAAAAATCCCCGCCTATCCCCACCCCGAGTCGTCCCACTCTATATTTTTCATCATTAGTGCACGATATATCGTGCACTAATCATATTTCTGTCCATTTATTTATTACTATACCTATAGAAACAAAGTAGTTATCAATTAGAAATGAAAACCTTGATTAAAAGAGACCTTGAATGATTAAAATACTTATGCACCATGAACTGTGCTGAGGTTTAATTAGATTTTTTATTTTGTTATATTCATACACTGTTTCTGCACGTATAGTGATAAGTAAATGGACATCAATATGATTCGGCATGCAATAATAATGAAATATTCAGGGTGGGGACGGGTGGGGAGAGTTTACATAGACGGCAGTTTTAGTGAGACCGGCAGTCCAGATAGATCCAGAGTTCCAAATTTGAACTAAGTAGAAGGCGGGCCAAGAGGTCACATGTTAGTGAAGGCGGGAAAGTGACCCAAAATCCTGGCTTAAACACATTAATATGCAATGATAAACGGTAATCCAGTAGTAGTGTTTGTGTTTGAGAGATGGGCCAGCGGGATGGGTCTCACTCAACTGCAGCTGCTAGTACTACTGATTGTAGTATGTTCACGAAAGAATAACAAAACCTAATTTCCTGTTCCCACCCGCCTCATACCTGTGCTTATTTTGTCTTTTTAATTGGAAGTTCCCATATTGGCATTCTCAGCTACATGGGACCTTCCCCGCCTCTTTAATTTGAATAGTTAGTGTCACAAATTGACTAAATCTGAATCTACCTTCCTTAAACTCCACGAGCACGAGGTACGAAAGTAGAGGAGTTACATACAGGGAGGTTTTTAAAGTGGGACGGTCCGCCGGATTTAATTTTATCAGTCCACATAACCTCGCACTAAATAAGGTTCATACACGTTTCGGGTAGCCCGACTCCTTTCCTTAATTATTTGCTTACTCCCTGATTAAAGTATTAAGAAAGGGACGGGGCTGCATGAAACGTGTATGAACCTGATTTAGCGCGAGGTTATGTGGACTGAGAAAACTAAATCCGGCGGACTGTCCCACTTTTAAAAAACCTCACTGTATAAATCATTGTCATGGAATTAAATATCTTATTTTATCATATTGGCCAGCCTGAAGAAGGTCAGCAGGTTACCTTGCTACCATTGTGCGGTGTGAATATTTTTTTATTTTTTTTATTAAAAAAAAATGTACTATGTCCTACGAATAAGAATTGATTAGATTGATTCAACTATAAATTCACAATATTAGCCCCAAGTTTACACGCGTAACAAGTACTCTGACGAGCGCTTGCGTGTCGCCTAGTGGTCCGTACGTTGTGGTCCTTGAGGTGGACCGGACCGAAACCTCGCCATGACAGGATCGGACCGACCGGCACTTCGGTTGTAGGACCGAAACATAACCGATTAGTCTTGAGACTTCTCTAAACGAAACTAAAAATATTTCCACCTAGGTATATTGATTAAAATGACAAAAGCGAAGATATACCTATAGTGGAAACTAGGGATTTCGCGAATTCAGGATTTCACGATCTCGAGATTTCGAGATATCGAGATTCAACTCTCGAGATCTCGAAATTTAAATCTAGAAATTTCAAATGATACTGAATTTTGGTAGATTTGTAAAAGTAAGGCCATATTTGCGATTTATTGTTTTTTAGTCAACTTATTTCGGAGTAATTGAGCGCTTTACACACTTCCAAAAAACGACAAAAGATTAAATATGTTTAAAAAAGGATTAAATAATAGATATACCTACATATACCTACCTAGGTATACGTTTCGTGCAGCGTAAGAGAGTAGGAAGTTGACGATATGTCACTTGACGGTGTGTGACCGATGACCTTTGACCCGGTCACTCAAAATCAAACTCATTTCCGTAAGTAGCCACATGGTTTAAAAATCATAATTAATTAGTAGTACTGTAACGCACATAATAGAATTCGAAAAAATACATGCTACCATAGTGGGGTCACGTGATGGCGGGGTCAAAGGTCACCGATCACACACCGTCAAGTGACATATCGTTCGAAAGCTTATTGGATGGAGATTCCAAAAATGTATAACACTTGGCCGTTTCGACCTAATATGTGACCTCAGGAAGTCAGAAAGTGTTATTTTCTTTTACTTATGCCCGACTTAAAAAATCGGTCCCACCATCAAGGCACGATTTTTTTCTAATTTTACTACGTGCAGTAGACTACCACTTTTTAGTATTACACTTTGCACCGTGTGCCCACTTGTGACTATGTCGTTCATTTTTCGGGGTCCATGACTTGCAGTGTCGGTGTACGAGTGGATAATGTGCGATGTAGTACTACTATTTAGTACTATTATATCCACCGGTAATACCCTCAATATGTTTGAATATAAGCAAAAAAAAATTATGGGGACCCTCCTTTGACGATTTTTTGGGGTACCTTACGCATGCGCAATGGACCCAACCAAGTTTGCTCTAGGATCAGGGTAGCGTCTAGTATAATGTACGATACATTTTAGGTCAGATGGCCAGTGGGCCCAAAATCGAAAGTTTTCTACTAAATGCGGTAAGGTCCTTTAAATGAAAACCAAATAACTTTGTTTTTTTTTAGTTACTACTTAAGTAATCACCAACGCAACCGACAATTATACCGTGGAGACTGGACAACAACCTCGGACAAATTCCCTCCAAATTAGAATGTATTAAAAATTATAATGAAAACCAAAGTAACTTTGATTAGTGTAGTTATTACTTAAGTAATCACTAATGTAACCGACAATTCTACCTTGGAGACTGGACAACAGCCTCGGACAAATTCCCTTCAAATTAAAAAGTGCATACAATTTAAATGAAAACCAAAGTGGATCGTTCCCATGTCGCCAAGGTGGAAAAGTTGAATACCATAGTTATTAACTTAACTAGTAATTACTCACTACGTTTGTATTAGTTTTATTTAAATTCTGCAACATTTAATTTTTGGAGGGATTTAGTCCAGGGTCGTTCTCCTGTCGCCAATGTAGAAATGATGATCACCATAGTTATTAACTTAACTAGCAATTACTCACTACATTTGTATTAGTTTTATTTAAATTCTGCAACATTTTCTTTTCTTGGAGGGAATTAATCCGGGGTCGTTCTCCTGTCGCCAAGGTGGAAATGATGATTACCATGTTAACTGCTTAACTAGCAACTATTTAATGTCCTTATACGCTTCCCTTGGTTTCAGTTAAATAAATATTTTTTCGAGGGTATTTGTGAGGAATCATTGTTCAAGTTATCACAGGGTAGAATTGTCGGTACGCCATAGTGCGTAACTTATTACTAAATACTTGTCAGGTTAGCATTGATTTTCTATGATTATTATATTTACTTTTATTCACAAAGGGAATTTTGCCGGGAAGTTGTTGCCGTAGCTACCTTCAGTTGAACAGGATCCACGGTTGCCATGTTTTCGACAGTCTAAATAGACTAGATCTAAATAGACTGTCGGACGATCTATTTTGACTGTCGCTTGTGTATTTCCGATTTATTTTATAACAAACAAGGTTAGCTAAAGGCGAGTACTACACCATCAATGCACAAGTGTGTAATTGTTACCATGCACTTTTAAAAATATCAAAAGGACCTTACCGGATTTAATAGAAAAATTTCGATTTTGGGCCCACTGGCCATCCGACCTAAAATGTGTCGTACATTATACTACACCCTACCCTGATTCTAGAACACACTTGGTTGGGTCCGTTGCGCATGCGTAAGTTAGCCAAAAAAATCGTCAAAGGTGGGTACCGAAAAATTTTTTGTTTCTTATATGGAAACATATTGAGGGTATTACTGGTGGATATGATAGTACTAAGTAGTAGTACTGCGTCGCACATTATGACTCTCGCACACCGACACAGCATCATGGTGAAAAAAAAAATTTGTCAAAAAAAAGTCACGGACTCCGAAAAATGAACAGCTTAGTCACAAGTGCGCACATGGTGCAAAGTGTAGTACTAAGTAGTGGTAGTATAGTGCGCATACTAATATTAGAAAAAAATCTTGCCGTGATGGTGGAGCCGATTTTTGAAGTCGCGAAAACGTCAACGTAAAACACTCTTTTTGACTTGCTGAGGTCACATATTAGACCAAATGCTCACGTGTTATGCATTTTTGGAATCTCCATCCAATAAGCTTTCCAACGATATGTCACTTGTCGGCGTGCGACTGGTAACCTTTGACCCGGTCATCCCGTGACCCCACTGTGAAGGCATGGATTTTTTTAGAATCTTATTGTGTGCGTTATTTTTGGTGTAGAATAGTTAAAAGCAAGGAGGATTCACTAATTAGGTCAGCCTATCATGAACTCAGACGGGTGTCAGCAATTCATAAAAATAAGAAGTACAGTTGGTGCCTGCAGCTCAAACATGTCCTGGAGGAAGTGGGGCTGGAGTCCCTTTACAATAAA
>JAQFZY010003090.1:0-10302 GCA_034696285.1 Hypogastrura burkilli | reverse complement strand
GCACCAGCAGTTAAAGCTGACTTATTGTTATTAAGTGGATTGTAAATTGTAAATATTTAGTAAGTTAAGTATAGCCAACTATTTAGGCGGAGCCTAACGCACGCGCATTTCTGCTCCGTGACTACATACATAATACATAGCATAAGAGTAGGGAGGAGAGAACAAAGCCAGGCCCCTCATAAGACTACATAATAGATGCCAACCAAGTAGGGCGTTCGACCAATTAGAATCTTAACAGATTTTTATTTGACTTCTAAGATTTCTTAAAGGACAAGAAACCGGACGAATGAATGGCGAATCTCGGATCTATTTGGGTATTAGTTAATTGAATCTAGTCGTAAAGCACGCAAAAAAAGCTTCAGTATCGCAAGGTTACTAAATTGTCGCGGGTTAATCGAATAGTTGACCCGTCGAAGAGTCTACATAATACCACTTTGGCGCCCATTTGAACATTGTACTGGAGGTCAAGCTTTGTAAGCATTCCAAGTTCCAGTGAAATGCATTTGGGATCCGTCTCTTTCCCATTCGACATTGAAGTGAACCTTAGAGGATCAAGGAGGCAACCTACGGCTTTTCGAATCATTTATACATTGTTCAAGATATCAATATCTACAATTTGTCTATAATCTTTTAGCCAAATATATCTTGGGTCCATTTCGTAATACTTTCGGTCCCATATCCTTTATATTAGAAACTTCGAAATACACGCTCTCACATTACTTCGAACTGAAATAAGTGAATAAAAAGCGCTGATCTATCCGAGCAGTTTGACTATAATTTCTATGGGAATCACCCGAAATTCTCGTAATTCTTAAGCCATTAGTGGTCCGGATTCGAAACTCCCGACCCTATGTATGAATAGGAAGCGGACATTATGCCTAATGCCGAAAGTCCACCTTAAAACCTACAACCTGATATTTAAAATATTTCATTCAATATTTATAAATATAACCAATACTCATTACTCTTCACCCCTCTACCAAACCCCGATTCGCTCTTTTACTTTGTATTTAATGTTTGTATATTTAATTTAATTAGCAACATAAGGTTATACTCAGGGTGGTTATACTTAGTCGAAATCGCCCTATCTTGCTAATACAGGATGATAGAGAATTTATTCAAGGCCATTTATTCACAGGCATACGCATATTTGTCGATATTGACCTTCAAAGGGGCATATCCATGTAAACCACAGCAATCCAGAGGGGTAACTTGACTTAGCATCTCAGTTTCGGATACACTAAAGTACACCGAATCAAGCTCTTTCAAAACCTTAACAAATTATTTTTATAGGAGGGAAATTTAAATTTTTTTTTTAAAAGTTGTGATTCAGATCAGTCAGTACACTTGTTTTTATGTAAACTAAATATCCAGCGTTAATCTAACCCTTCATTGGGCATATTCCACGGGAAGATTTTAGTGTCTTGGTATTATGTACCTCTGACGGCTAAAAGGTCCAACTGAGAATACACCCAACGTTGTTTGTGGGGAGCCTACATAGAACGAATGACGTCTTCGTCCCTGCCCTGAAAAAGGGAACTGCTCATGAATGATGCTCTGTCCTATGTTGTATGCTTGGTTTTAGACATGTATCCATGTTTGATACATGAAGGAGAAAGGGAAGGTCTTCCTCTTCCCCCTAATAAAAACCCCCAAAGCCCCGTACCACTATTATTCGGATGATCTGCTCAACCTCCTTCTCCTTTTACGTACATTCATTCGTATGGTGGATATAGGTACATAGATATAGCAAGGGAACAACAGCCATGTTGCAGCAGAAGAGATCCGTTCCAACTTCCAATAGGAATATGGAATAGGATTTTTGTACGTTTTCTTTATCAGCCTAATTGATTTCAATTAACAGATTTCTAGCACTTGTTTACGTAGAGGCGTAACAGTGAAGAGTGACTCAGCCGAATTAAGCTTGGCCAACGCTTACTACAATAATTGCGGACACCCACTTTGGCAGTTTTGAGTCTACAAGAGAAACATCTGGATCTGTGTGACCGTAAACCAGAACGGGCCCGATACCAAACAGTAGCAGTTTGCAATCAACGTAGTTCCGATTTTAGTAAGAACTTATAATCACACTTTGTATATCGCGCAAACGGGATACCCCCGAAATAACGCAAAAGTCTGAAGCAGGGAAATCAAACGGGAACGGGAAATGGAATTGGTTCGGTTTTGGAGTTGTGTCCTTGACCTTGAAAACTCCTCCGCATGCATATAGCGGTTAGCGGTATACAGTTAGCGTATACAGTGGTGGTGGTGCTGATCATTAATTAATTACAAGAAAGGTAGCTGGGCGTATTTTCCTACTTCTCCAAATAAAATTGACATATGTAGAATGTAGATATTCCGATTCCAATTGTGCATTGTCTAAAATGCCGTTATAGATGTATAGCTTACCCAGCAATGACCAGCAAACATCCTGCCGTTGGAAGTATCCATATCCATTCGCCACTCGATAGCGATGGTGACTGGTGACGAGTGACCATTTAGTGCCATGATCAAACATCAACGTTTTAACTAGAATTCCCGATTGCCGAATCAAGATACGTTGAATCTTTTATGTCAATTTGAATTATTAATCTAATTAATGCCGTCGGATATAACCTATAACGTTTTTAATTAGCTCTGCCTTTATCCAGCCGAATATATTTTATTTAACAACGCATAAATTATCCTATCTTTGAGAGGTAACGGTAGTGTAGAAAATTCAAGAACTACTCGTAAACTATAAGTAACAAACACACCAGTGACCAGGCCATCAGAGATCAGATCCACAGCGCAAACAAGAATTTAGGTTTACACTCAAGAAAACTACGCAACTAGCTTTCTGTCCGAATAGCGTACCTGCAAGGAAGCTATTTGGGCGAATAGACGATAATATACTTTATATCTATCTAATACCTGCGTCAATAGTACTTATCAGTAGTTTTTATAATACATAGATGATAGATAGATGACTCATTGAGCCCAGCCTACACCGTGACGTCATTTGCTGGTTTTGAATTTAGAATATGGTAGAATGGTAGTGAATACTAAACTTAACTCAACTAATTTTTTAATTGCAGGCTTTGAAGTGTGGATTTAGAGTTTAGTACAATTACGTGGTTGTCCCTGTCAACCCTTAAGAGAATAGGGACCTTTTTTTGTGAATTGACTAACAACCTCGAAGGCTGTCCATGAGGAATCCACGTACCGGAGCCAGCCAAGCCCGCCGCCTTTCCTCTTTAATTGCGTTCCCGCGTCCCCCCTCACCTCTCTCGTCAACTTCCTTCACTCCAAATCGACGCGGACGAGGAACCATGCCTCTCCATTTATGGGGAATTGACCGTCGGGCTCGGGATGTTTGGAGAACATGCATTTGTTTTCACGTTCGTACAGTTACAATCTTCATTGGTGTCTGGTACTTGGTAAGAACCCTATGCACTTTCGGGTCTATTTTTAGAGGTTGCAAATTACGGACGTCCTCACGCTACTTAATAATTTATGCAGATGATCTACATCCTTGCATTGTCATATACGGCTGCCGTGTTTATGTATGAGCCGTCTGGGGATGGACTGGGTACAGGTATGACAAAGATGGACCCCGTGTTACCAACGCCTCAAAGTAAAAGCTCACAGGAAACGGGGGCCGAGGTAATTGTTTTTATTTACAGGACATAGGCTTTCAATTTCCTGAATTACAAGTACCCGCTACGGTTTTTGACCTAAGATCAAAATTCGTATGTGACCATAACATCGTATCAACTGTTTAATTAGGCTTTGACACGGGATTACCGAGTGAATGAAGAGGACTTTGCACCAAGATCAAGAATTGAGCAAATTAAGAACGGACCTTGGAATCTCATATTGGAAACAAGGAAGCCGAACTCTCGTAAGTTCAGGACCAAACGTATTCAGTATTAAGTATTTATTGTATGTTTAAAAAAGCAAAGGAAAACTGTAGATAACGTTAATTTTTTTTTAGTAACTTCCCAATCCAGTTTTTGTACGGGACTTGCTCTTATATATAGACCAGTCGTATCCTGGAATCGAATCAATTGGGCATGTATGTGTTCTCTGTTCTGTGTTGGTCTTCTTTGTGATTTTTTTTTCGAATTTATTAGCATTAATAGTCAACAGATTTCAGCATTGTATACTGTTCTTTAAGCCACCGGTACTCTTCCTTGAGTTAGAAATCATTACTACTACTGTTTCTAATCAAGGGTCAGAGCAACCCGCCACCCGCCTTATATGCCGGGCAGCTTTAAAGCGAGGGCAGAGCTATCCAAAGCATTGCACTGGGTCCAATACCGTGCAGATAGGGAAGTCTCTATCTCACCGAGCCGTCTGGGATTAGGAGGATACCTGTCTGGCCAAGTCAGAGATAATATTTTTAAAATGATTATGCAAAATGCAAACACTCGCTCCATTCATTCGAACCACTTCAAACCCAGTAGTCTTGCCCTTTATCAGAAATCAGAACAAGCGTGTTTGACACTGAGATATCTGTCCCTCCCTCTACCGGCATCCTTCATCCTTCCCGCACCTGTACCGGTACACATTGGTGTAGTGTCATCTCATTTGGGATCCAGGCCCCCCTCCGAAATGTCTGACAAAGAATACTTAATACTTATCTGCTACTTTGACTGAAAATACAGTCATTTTTCGTTCAGAAGTAGGTAACAAATCCGGACCCGGTTACCCCCCGAAAACCTATTAGCGCTGCGGTGCCGATTGTGGATTAAATTAATACATTTTAGACCAAAATAGAAGGTCTTATGGGATGGTCTCGGTGTCTGTCTGTCTGTCTGTCTGTCTGTCCGCCCATCCGTCTGTCACACCCCAAACCCAAACTACTCCGCACAGTACATATGTCATTGAACATAATAAGACAATTTCTGCATCGCTTCGACGCGATCTTTCTACCCGCTCCTACTAAGCCCGATTTTCATACAACGGAATTTTTTCAACGCTTAACAAGATGCAATTTATCGCTCGCCTAGCGATCGCCGTATTTTCTCGTATTTGCAGCCAAGACCTGGGAAGCGAAATATTTAATATGGCTCTTTTCACCGGTCACTTTACTAAGCGTTTACTCATTTTTCAAGTGAATGTTTTATGTAATGCAATAACTACGCTAACATGAAATATATGTGAACTCGAAGTAAACAACGCGTAGTATATAATTTAGATCGAGCATCATTTGTACATAAACTCGAGCTACGCGAAGCACATTATCCAGCAACTTTTGGAAAAAAAAAAGATCTATGAAGCACGTATATCCAACATATTTCTGGTTGAACGGCAATAATTATATATAAACTCGAAGTACACAGCGCATTGTATATGAAATCGAGCACGGGTTGTGTATATAAACTCGAACTACGTGAAGCACATTATATATAGGAAGCCAAACAAGCCCGCGCTAACGCGGAATGAATAACTACGTCTTATAATTCTTTCTAGGGTACATGGACCACCATTATCAGCAGCCCAATAAAACAAGCACAACCATGGTCCATGCACCCTAGAAATAATTAGAAGACGTAGTTAGTCGTTCCGCGTTAGCGCGAGCTTGTTTGGCTAGTCAAATGAAGATTTTAAAACGGTAATACAATATTCGACTAATAATATGTCAAACCACTGAGTTCTGAATTAGGTGGCTTGGGAAGCTACTATTCCAAGCCATATAAACACGTAAATATGCTATACAAAATACAATACGTGTTGTACGTAAAACTGGAGTTTTTATGTTTACCCGCTTCACTATGGGTATTGTCGGGCTAAAAGTGCCCCATTTTGCCGCCTTCGGCAGGATCCCGTCCCCCGTCCCGAGCCTCTGCCACAGTCTTTTTAATATCTGGATTTGACCAAATGGACTGGGAGTTTGAAATGTTGATATACTTGACAATACTCAAGTAAAAGAATAATTAACTTTAATATAGAGCAGAGTAGTGCATCAGTACGTGTTTTCAGTTATCAATCAAGTGAAAATGTGAGATGTGTTTCGACTCCAGGCTCTTTTCACTTTTAAGATTTGAGTTTTCCCGGTTGTCGTGTGTCGCGTAGTAGTATTCATTGAGCAAAATCCACTTTTACTGAGCGTACACTCTGAATGCCCATGCCAATGCCCCTATTCTTAATTCAAAAATCCCCTTGACAACGTGTCCACGCCAATGCCCCGTATTGTTTATACTTTTATTCACAAACGGGCAAATATATTTAAGGCTATTCTTAGTTCTTAGTAGAATTTGCAGGTAACAAACTGATGACGCGAACCAAGAAAATTTGAAAATTGTTTTTCCCTATCTAAACAACTTTTGTTTATGGCATAGAAACACTTCACTGTTATTCCAAAAAACAATTCCGAATTTCATTTTCTTCTGCTTAGACCTTTTGGTCCCAAGCTGCTGAAAGCAGGTTTTTATCGTATTTTGACTAAAACGAGTAGGTACCAATTGGCGTCAGAGTGAAAATACACGAAAACTTTGTAAGCTAACTGTACTTACCGCAACCGCAGGTTCATCGTATATTTTCCGCTTACGGTTGTTAGTTGTTATACCCATATACATTACATTTAGCGCCGATATGGTACTTATAAATGTAAAATTAGGTCACTTCCGGAAAGGGACGTAATTTAACTCAATCTAATGTATCCTATTTCCAAACCCTGATTAGAATTTGTTTTGCTGAATGTCTGCAATATGCTGATAACCTTGCTGATGGTATATGGAGCAGTCCGAGGGAAGCCTTCTTACCTTATGCCATTTTTCATTCTGAAAGTATTCGAGTTCTGTATATTCTGGTAAGGTAGTTTATGAAGAAGCACTTCTTCTTATTTCAATGATGAATTACGATGACCAAATGAAATATTTTTATTTTTCATTCAGCTTGACTATGGTTGGGTTCTTCTCTTACTTGCCCAATGTAACGGAAATGATATCCAAAGAACCTAACCTTCCGTACAGAGATGAACTTCTGCAAATGGATCCCCAGCTCCTGTCGCTCCTGACCTTGCTCCTTATTGTGGGCACAATAGGTTTGAAGGCTTATGTGATCGGCGTTGTATGGAACTGCTACAAATATTTGATGTTGAGGAATACTGTCATTCGAGGCGTCATTACTTACAGGTTTGTAAATACACGCTTCAGGTTAATTTGTTAAGTATGGACTTATTTGATGCGACAGATCTTAACCTAGTTTTGGCATGATTGTAAACAGGCATGATGATCCCACCAACATTATTGGGCTACAGCAAAACCTTCTTCCTGACCTTCCTGACTACGATACGGCTATCAATGACCCGCGTTATGCTAAGAAGCCTCCGGTGGATGGATCCGTGACTCCAACCCCAACTCGTGCAGAGACTAGCAGCAATACTCCATCAGTGAACCCTTCGATTGGAAGCATGTCACTCGCTCCTCCACCATACAGCGTAGCCGTCGCCTCAGAACCGTTCAACATCTTGACCCACACAATACTTCTAAACGAAGTTACACAACAAGAGGCTCCGACCTCTTCCCAGGAACCAGTGGATTCAGGCAATACAGTGCAGACTCCGAGTCAGGTGGTCGAGCCCGAATCTCAAACCGAAGAAAATCCTTCTGTGCATGACTCCGTGGAAGAAGTTAGAAAGTAAAACTGTGTGAATTCTCGTGCTCGTTCTCAGACTCCAATGCTTTCAGAAAAGTATTACACAAATTCTAAATTGGCACCCGTCAAGTGATAGTAACTTTGTTTCTTTTTCTTTACTTTGATAAACCATTGTGTCCAGTTAACCTTATGCTCCTATCTCCTACATCTTACTCTCACACCTTTGGAAAAGAAAACGTTCTCAACCAGAAATGCCTTTTGAAGTAGTACTGGTATTCATATTAAGCTCCGAACAAAGAATCATTATTGTTCCTTCCGACTATTTCTGAGACTTAATTCTAACTTATTATATGAACGTCCGGATATTTGATAGTGTATAAGTAAACGGAGATAACCCTATCCCAGCACTTGTTATCGTTAGTAGTCAAGTACGTAGTGCTACTTCAAACTTTGCGTAAGAATGTTTTAATCATACTTTTCCAGGCATTTGTTTAATAGCAATTGACACCTGACCTGACTAATGTGGTAGTAAAGTATAGCGGGCGACTGGAGAAGAGAAGACGACTGGATATAGCGCTTCGAATACACGCGTATTATGCTGAGGAGTGAAAGTCCTACTCGATACTCGAAGCGTCTATTTAGTGCTTCATTTACATAGTTTAGACGTGGTTTGAACACCTAGGAAAAATTACTAATCTTGTGGCTGTGGATTCAAGGAAGAAAATTATATATTTGTTCGAGGTTTGGATAATTCTTAATTACTTACTATGTAAAATTATAGGCTAAGAGCTGCATATCGCGGAAGATGTAAAGTTTTAATGGTAGCAGTATGCCCACCAAATGGAAATATGTAAATTACTTGTACATATGTTTATTTGCGTGTGCGTGATATACGAGTAAAGGTACGTCTAACCTGAGTAAAGTCTTCGTGAAATCATTTATTACTGTTTGGGATCATCTGCTGCGGTAAAACGGGAATACAATACAGGCATTGCAGATTGCAGTAAATAACTTCTGAATCAAATGAGGAAGCATCTTACCGTACAATTCTTGGATGCTTAAGAAGTATAAATTATACATACAAATCTTATGAGATACGATCATTTAGACGAGCCTATTGCTGCTCCATCTCAACAACCCCGCTGTCACTTCCCCCAGTTTGACATGATACTTGGTTAAAGAGTCGATTCTTAATTATTTGGGTCATGAGACCATGAATTGCCTCAATTGTGGTCTTGCAAGAGTCCTTGGTTGCCTTAGACAATTTGTCCTCTCCCTTTCTTTCGTGTGGATCCATAGTGCCCAACATCATCCCACTTCTACCTAAGGACGATTCGGACTGCTCCAACTTCTCCGACAGATCAAAAATTTGCCCAGTGGTGTAGTCTGCATTCTGAAGTCATTTAATTAAATGGAAGAGGAATTAATAGCTATAATTTCAACTCTAGGCGAGTAAAGAATTCTTAGTTAAGGCGTATTTACCGTAAGGAGACTAGTAGAGCTGAGTGTGTTGACCCAATACTTATTCCAAAGAGAATCCAATAGGCGTCGATCCAATGCAGACTTAAAGTACGTAATGTCCAAAGGATAGTAGCTCTTACAATGAACTCCAAAGTCCTCAATTTTGTTCAATGGAATGGTTTGATACTCGGAAGGTTCATCGCTCGGGGGTTTGTACCCCTGTATGTATAATAAGTCACGCTTCATATATAACTGATCACAACAGACTTTGTACACGGGGAAATACCAGTATTTATAAAAACTATATGAAAAATATGATTTAATAACAACATTATTTTTATATTAATATTCATATTCATACCTTCGGATAAGTTCTAAAAGCTCCAATACAAACTTTTCCGGCCGATATAGTTCGGGTTGGGTCGACTACAATTGCTACAAATGGCTCCTGGTAGTTTTGGTTCAACATTTGAGTAGAGACGTCAATGCCTGACAGCCAACAGCCATACCCAGGATGACTGTGATACCAGCCGATAGCATTTTCAAGCCGTCCAACCTAGATGTTACAAATCAAAATTACCGTCACTGGTAAATCAAATGGCAAACAATGGAAACCGTTAATCCCTTTCTTAAATCTATATCCGACCACCGACCAGCACACCTGACATCATGTTTTACCTTCTAATTGTAAATATTTAAAAGAAAAAAGCTCACCAGTTTAGCTGCTTCAATGTAAGCAGTCATGTACTCATAGGCTTGTGCTTGAGCATTGACTCGAGTTTCAGTCCCTTCCACCGGCAAGGCAAACGAGTCCATAACAATCATAGTATTGCCATCCACCTACATCCGTTTAAAACAAATGTGCATATTAAAGGTAAGAATTATTTCGCGCTAGCGTCTGGTTTCGGGTTGAATTTTTTTTAATTCAATCCGAATCAGTACAACAAAATTGACAAACAATTAAACTACACAACATAAAGCAGTGAAACAAAAATTATCGGATGTGTCCAGTTTGTAGATGTTAATTTTAAACGAACCTTGCCCAACAATAATCCCATGACTTCCAACGTACCGCCGGATCTTGAATGCATAACCATTTTGAGGAGGGCCAGTGCAGAGATCTTGATATCCTTGAAGAAGTGTGGGCTACAATTGATAACAGATTACGACGGAGTTTTGGTTAACAATATATTATTATATTTAGTCCAGAACGCCCTATCTCTATAACCCACGATGACTTAAAATGAGTACAAGCGA
>JAQFZY010003089.1:0-10303 GCA_034696285.1 Hypogastrura burkilli | reverse complement strand
AGGAAGTCTTCCCATACGACTGCAGCAATGGAATTGAGCCCAGAAGAAAGTGTACTAAAGGCAAAGGTAGAAATACAGAGGAAGACATGCATATTGGATTGGAATCAGATATATTTATCTGTCGAAGAACTTTCCCTTCCTTCCCTGCTTTACACTTGTAGTCCTATGTAGAATCCAAGTTCGACATAATGATAGCCATACGCCAAATCGTTCCTTTTTCTACTTCCTGCAGTTTATCAACCTCAAGGGCTGATGAAGGCTACGTAGGCCCAAGTCTAGTAACTGCATAGCATCAACAATGCCGGGAAAATATCACGGGGACAAGAGTGCAATAGGCAAATTATTAATTTCCCGGACTCGACTTGTCAACGAGTATCGTACATACTTAAAGGTATTCCTCCACTTCCATTCCAACGGGCTGGAAGATAAAAGACCTAAATCTGCAGGAAATGACATTGGGACTCGACGCAATGTTAAAGTGCCCTGTAATTGTTTTGTTATGCTTAAGCACGTGGAGAGTGGGCCGCGTGATTGAGTCGTGAAAAAATTCCCCAATTGATAAGACTCACCTATCAATAATTCCTTTTAATTAGTACACCGCAAATCAGAGAAGAGTGTATTTCAAGCTTCGTTCAAATGATAAGACGCCAAAGTATATGATGATTCCTAATTGTCTGGTTTTTTCATGCCGGAAATGAAATAGCTTTTGAGGAAAATATATAACATTCCGGGGAATAAATTCGTTTCTTGTAGTCTAAACCAAACTTTACCCAAACTAAATTATTAACAATCGGAGTAACTAACAGAATGCTGAATCAACCCTAAACCTATTTGGACTCAATTAAGGACTTGCATTTTATAGTAAAATCTGTACTTTTGACGGATTCCGACAGGATATGATTACATGAACAGTCCTAATCAGAAACCCGATGTGTCTGAATCTGAACTAATGGAAATGAGCAAGAGCTAACCTCAAAGAAGCCGAGAATACGCAAGCCGTGAAGAGGCCCATCATTCCCGGGAACCCAAGCTTGTCTTTCACAAAATGAGGAACAATCTAGAGGGGTAAAAATTGAATGAACAAAAAGTTCTGTACGGAACACAATTACAAGTCATAATTTTAAGCATAAACTTGGTTTCCTTACCTGATCCACTCGGCCAATCTCTTTCGTCAACATTGGATCGCATCCTGTAAAGTAAGTTTTCCTGTCATAATAATACTATTCGGGCGGTAGCAGGTAGCTAAGCTAACCAATATTAGACAAGAGCATGAATTCGGATATGCGTAACCTATGTACCGGCATATGTGGAAAAAATGACGATTCCAGCCAGAAGACAGAGCCCGATGGTGAAAAGATTCAGCGGCATGGCGAAAACTGTGGCCCTGGCAGGAAAAAGGAATGAAAGCTGTCACTTCGCAATTACAACAACGGTTTCAATAGAGTCAAATTTGTAGCTGGGCATACTTGATGGCGTGCTTAAGAGACGGCAGACTTGAGTACCGCTGGACCTGGGGTTGATGCGTGCCATATAAACAGAGGATTGTAAAGCCTTGTCCAAGCACAAAATTCAAGGTGTTGTGTCGCATGAAGGGGTCAACTGTAAAACTGTAGGTGGAATTATCACTAAAACGTTAAACTGTGCTTTTGTCCTCTAATTCTACTATGTCCAAGCTTACTTGAAAAGTTCAAGGCGCCCATGTTGACTGGCCTTTGAGAAAGCTTCGTATATTCCACCCGAGGAGATGAACCCTTGAATAATAATGGCCAACAGCCCAGCCATCTAAGTAAGGTTACAGAGAACGATTAGTTAGTACTGGTAGAAGTTTCCCATATCATGTACTATTCCAGTAGAAATGCTTTTCTGATTGAGTTATAAAATACTTACAACTTGGAATAGTTGAAATGTGTCAGTCAGAAGGGAAATTAGGGCTTTTAGATTATGGAATTCACGGGCAGGGATACCTCAGTCCCTTTCGACAGAAATTGGAGAACACGATCGGTATCTTTGAAACCGCTTTATCACACGCTAAATTCATATATCTAGTATACTGTAGTAAGTATTTTAACCTAAGAGGAATATTTAAGTCATCTTCAAGTAATTCGAAATCTCTCACCAATTCAATCAGATTTCCTCGCCAGAGTCTTGAAATATCTCGAATTCTGGTGTTTTAATTCCGTTAATTATTCTAAAATAAATCATATTTTGCTTATACTAAGTTTGAAAAGATTTATAAGTAATTCAAGGTAATTGGTGAGGAAATCTGTTCAAATTGGTGAGAGATTTCGAATTACCTGGTGATAGTTTAAATGGCAACCTTAACCTAACCTATTTTCCTGTAATATATTTACAATGCTGTCAATAAAGATTTACAGGGGCTGTTTTAAACTCGTGTCACTTCTTCGAATTTACCTTTTCGTCGAAGAACATTTCTTGGGAAGTTTTTTTCTCGAATACGGTACATAAACAGTGTCACAGCGAAAACTCATTCCTCCATGTCCAAGCTACTATCGCACCCATTCATTGAGAAAATAATTGGGTGTAGGATTAAGTAAGTACCCAATTTCAAAACCAATCCCATGACTATGGAACCGAATTGTATCTGCATATTTTTGCGTTTTTATGTTATATTTAATTGAGCCATCCTTGTATTATTTAAACGTTGCTAATAATTGAGTGTAAAAAAAAATGTGTAGATACTACTGTAAATGTTTACTTTACACTTTCAGCTTTTCGCGATATTGGGATATTTCAATGCGTAGTATAGACGTAGGGTATATGTAGGTCTGGAGCAAGTTAGAAATTAGTGCCACAGAACTGACGTTTGTATTACGGATAAAGAAAGCTTTTTTTCCTGCTTTGGCTGGCACTAAAGAGCCACTGCCTTCTCCTCTCATTCACGTTGGGCTACGGTCTACCAGTTAAATGTCTCTTAAAATCCATATGGACCCGTGCAACATGGTTCGAGCGTTGGAATTTAGAACAAAAGTCTATCGAAGAAAAGACTGATTCGAAGAAAGAAAAATTCAAAGAAATACCTTTCGAAGAAGTGTCTCTCGGTGAAGCGTATTCGACGAAGTGACTGCACACGGTTTTTCCAATCCGAGGCCTCAGCGGTACTTAGAAATCTGAGGCCTCGGACTTGAAAACCCTGATAACAGGTTATGGAGTTTTTAGCACCGAGAGTATGTTGTATATAATAATACAACATAGCTCTGCGAATAGCGGGAAACGTCTCCAAAAATCATGACTACGAAATATATTCAAAACCTTAGTTAAGAACCTATTCAAAACTTTGATACGCAAGGTCATTTTTAATGGGAATTGCCGGATGCAAACTCAGCGAGCATCCCTGCCCGTGAAATTCCAATTTTGTAGAGTTCTTGCCCAAACGACAGCCTTAATTCCACCCTGTATGTGTGAGAATAGTAATTAAGTTATTCTACTAGAAACACTTGTTAGTATGCCAGCGGGACTTACAATAGACGTATAAATTGTCGCACATAGGCCTAGTCCAACAACAGACTGCCACATTTTGAGCCCAATAAATGACTCGAGAGCGATGGAAGGTGCGAAGAGACAGACGCCTATTAGGATATAGGCGCGATCAGAACATTTACTTCCAATTAAAAATAGAGACTGAGTAGTTGTGATCGGTAAGCCTTACCCATAAAAAACGACATTTGAATGATGAAGATGAAGGATGCAAACTGCCGGACGAATTTGGACTTGAATCTGTACTCCAGATACTGAAAATATTCCCCCAAATCCTTTTACTGTTCTGATTTGGAGGAAGAATGTAATTTTTAATTGCATGATAGATTAGGAAATCAGCAGTACCTCATAAACGCTCGTGAGCTGCATTTTGTAAAATACGGTCATGAAAAAGTAGACGCTGAACGGGACGAAAATGAGATATACGATTGTATTGCTGAAAATTGCGATTCCATATGCGTAAATCTCTGCAGGATAGCCTGTGTTCACCAAAAGTAAAAATGAAATAAATATTGAGGTTGCATATTATACTACATACTAGAAGAAGCGAGACCCCAGGGCTTACCCAGAACAGTAATGGCAGACAAGTAGGTGACGAGCATGGAGGCGGCTATGGGCATGATCCCCATATTCCTGCCTCCGACCAAAAGGTCTTCCTGGGTCGCCTGCTTCGCAATGACCGCGTAGTAGACCCCGATCAAGACTGATAAAATAAGCGTGCCCCCTACGACCACGTAGTCAATCCATCCAAACTCACCGGCCATTATGTCTCGAAATGAAAAACTTAGAAATAAATCAAGGGGCAAGAGGTAAATGTTGGGAATGGAAGTGATCCATCAATCAACCAACTTAAAATGCGGACTGTTAAGTGGAAGGGAAGTAATTTAACTAATCCTTCAATGCAATCTAGTACCTCTAGAATGTTACATTTTGTTTTAGCCAAAGACTACCGTCCCAATCAATCAGTAATGGAATGGTGAAATACATAGGACACGAGGACAATCAATTGAACTGGATTCCCTAATAGATTCTCAAGTGTCCCTATCTCACAATGGGACTCTACATAGGAACTGCAAACTTCCTCATTATCAATATCAATTTAGCATTGAAAATTGAAACACTGTGCAATCAGCTCGTCCAGGATCTGAACATCACTATTCATAAGCCGAAATAAGTATATACAAAATTGGTGAAGTCCATCACTTTTCCAAAGTTGAACTTTCTCAACTTAGGTCATTCCGTACCTCATCTATCTGCCTTTCAGCGCAAACTATTTTAGTTTTATACCTTTATACAATATGCAATATGTAGATCAAACCTACCCTAAAAACTGCCCTCTTTCACTAACGGTGTGTATTCAATGGTACCCTAATGTGATTAATTACACCGGGACCATTTTAACTTAATTGGGTGAATAAAACCATGAACCCATTACTAGCGATCTCAAGTTGTTACGTTACTAGTGGCAATGAAAAGCTTTACCTTACACCACCAACATTCATACTGATGATGGATACGCTCTACTATGTAGTATTTAGTTCATCACGAATTCATCCTTTGCGTAAATGACGCAGAGGACGGTTTTCTTAATTTTTGATATTTAAAATATTGCCGTAAGCATGTATCATAATATGAATAATATGTAGAATACTCCGGACACGTACTGTAGTTTGGTAGTAGCAAGGTAGTTTACGAATAATTTTATTCAGAACTGCTATAATAAGTCCACATACAATTGCCTTATAGTTGTGTGTAATAATTCTGGTGCAAAAAGTTAAATAGTTAGAAATTAGGCTGAAGTTACGTAAACAAAAAATTAATGAAAAATAAGTAATCAAACTAAAGCATAGCGTATTGCATTCAAGGAGTTGTACAAAATTAAGAAGGGACCGAGGACAATACTTGACGACGTGTTGTCGAAGCACAGGAACACAGCATGTGCTAATGTTCAAACAAAAGTAAGGAATGTGATGATAAGCAAGCTGATTATCGATTAGTCTTACTATTGTACTGAATCCGTTGATAGTAGATTAGTGTTATTAACAGTGATTTTGTTTTTACCGTATGCTATGCCTACGTTAGAATTCACATTCAATATAAGATTTGGCAGATTTAGTTAACTAGTAATCTAATAGGTACCTACTTAATTAGTTGAATTTTACATCCATTAATTCTCTATTTCCGATTTTATCTTATTCTTATCTTCCTCTACCGTTTGGTATGCAACTACAATTATTATTATTATACATACAGAATTAGATTCTCATACTTCTTCAACTGATCCCACATTTACTATACCTACCACGTACCATTTATCTTGAATAGACAAAGGGAAATACTCATTAAATTAAGAGAACAGCTAATATTCTCGTATTAGAAGTTCATTATTTTCATTCCGAGAGTGGCCACAACAGGTACAAATACAGTGCAATAACTCAAGTCTCCTATATCTCACCACTGCACTTACTTTATAGCACACCCAACAATAAGCCAAATCATCTCTACTGAACTGAAAACCAAGTGGAGAGAATAAAATATTTAAAGTTATTTGCATCGTAGGTAAAATGCAATTCGATTCAATTATAGATTCGAGACTTATAGAAGTTTATCAGCTACAACAGAAGAACACGCAAGGTAGGTATAGGTACAGAACATATAAACGTTAAAAGTTACTAGCTTGTCTTAGGAATGATGTTCTTAAAATGCTCAACTTAGATAGAGCGGCTCTTTATTCCAGTATCCCAACTTCGGCATACTTTCTGTGAGAAAGTGGCTGGATTATAGGAGAACTATCAATTTAATACGTGAAACAAGGTACTACGTACTAGTATGTATGAGAAAAGCGAACAGATAAAATTCTTAAAATATTGGATTCGTAAGGTTACAACTTATTTTACTGGTTGGTAACAGAATAGCATCATAAATCACGACTAAATATTGAACTGAACATGAACCATTCATAGGAGTTGACCCTATCGATAGGGCATGTTGCTAATACCACACACTGATAGGTGAGCCGAGTAAAAATTCTGCACACTTCACTTGGAGCCACAGTTCTTGACTACTGTACCTTGACCTGAGCCTGACGCTCTTCCACGTCAATGGCTGCAAGGTTCTTAGCCGCAGTAACTCCCTGCAGAATTGCCATTAGCCACTTAGCAACAGCAATCGGAAAGCAGATCACAGCCAGGAATGTCCAGAAGTCTATTAGACAATGAGTCAAACATAAATGGTTCTAAGTATTATTGGAATTTTATGATAAGGAATTCGACCCTCGATAAAATATTTGAATGAATGAACATGAACAGAGTACAGAAAGTGCTGCTTACAGGAGTCATAAAAGTGAATTAGGTAAAGAGTGATGTAAAAGAGCTCATTTCCACAGCACATGACAAACAGGAGGGGCTTCGACGTGTAGTAAAGCCTCAGCAGATAGGGTTCCTCGGTAGTCATGCTCTTGTGACTAGTCTTTCCTTGTAAAAGGGATCTGCCAGAAGCAAAATAAAGCTAATTCACAAATCCTGGCTGGAAGTATATTAATAATAATATTAATATTAAGTCAAGGACAATATTTGGAAGCACTCACGTATGCAGGTGCAACCAGTGCATGGAAATATCGACACTCAAGCTTAGTTGAAAGAATAGCGCATACGATGGGTAGAATACGGAAAGCATCACCATGAGGCAGGCAGTTCCACAACGGTCGGTTAGTTGATCCAACATTGCACCAAACTTAGTACCTGTTGATTTGAAATTGGCAGAAGTTTAAAGCAAACATGTACGGACCTTTATAATCCTGAAGAAAGTTTGAATTGAAGACACTAACTTTGATTCAGGAAACGAGCAGCATGACCGTCAACAGCATCCAAGAGTGCACTGATAAAGTAGCACCAGACTGCCGGGCCTGGCGAGCTTGGCATTAGTATGCACGAAAGGATGGCTAGTATTATCCTTCCGTAGCCTGTACAGAAGTATATCGAATCAGTAACATAAGTTTAAATGGTTTAAAACAAGCCTCAAAACACTAATATTACCCATTGTACTATGTAGGTACACATATTATACTTACTAAATGTGTTGCAACTTACCGATGAGGTTGGGAACGAAAAGGAATACATTCTCCGTCTCCATTGTAACAACCGTTCTGATTTAGCTATCTTCTTTGGGTACGGGTACTAGAATTTAATCCTCAGTACCAGCCCAATGAGATGTGTATCCTTTCCTGTAGTATGTGGTAATATAATAGAAAAGGGGGTATTTAATAGTTAACTATAACAGGCTATACTACATAATACACTGTAGGTATTATACTCTTGTATTAATTATTCTGCAACGTAAAGAGCATTGTGCACACCTTTCTCCTTTCTACTTTCACCTTTCCACTTACTAAACTTAAATACTCGTATAATGTATGTATGTATGTATGTTCAAGGGAGGGACGGGGAAAGTCTATAAAAGAACAGTCACCGTCACCAGGGAACGCACGGGTCTTCGGAACATGGGAGTTTTCACGGACAAATCGTCCAGGGGGTCTACGAGCTAAAATTATATAGGTATGTCGATGCGTTAGGGGAATCACATAGTACGAAATAAGAAATATAACAAACATTAATTTATTTTTCAAAAATTTAATTTAAATGAAGTAATATTCAATGTAGTTAAGAATATTCAAAAATACAACGAATACCCGCCGATTTATAATTAAAACCGCGAATTTCCAAAAAATTGTAAAATTTCAAGTAATACATAATTTCAGCCCTATATTTTATGTAGAATTTAATGAACCTAATCATTTTTAAAATCAAACATATACTTAAACCGCCGATTTACAATTAGAAACCGCCAATTTCCAAAATTAAAATAACATTTCAAGTAATACATTATTTCAGCCCTATCTTTTACGTAGAATGTAATGAATCAAATCATTCGTCAACTTAAATATTAAAACCGCGGATTTATAATTAAAAAGCGCCAATTTCCAAAAATTTGTAAAATGTCAAGTAATACAGCGTCTCAGCCTTATATTTCTACATAAAAGATTGGGCTGAAATGATGTATTACTTGAAATTTTACCATGTTTTTGGAAATTGGCTGTTTTTAATTATAAATCGGCGGTTTATATGTTTGATTTTAAAAATGATTAGGTTCATTAAATTCTACATATGGGGTGAAATAATGTATTACTTGAAAATTAAATTTAGTTTTGGAAATTGGCGTTTTTTAGTTATAAATCGGCGGTTTTTATATTTAATTTTAAGAATTATTAGGTTCATTACATTTTATATCAATTATAGGCCTGAAATGCTGTATTACTTGAGATCTATCATGTTTTTGGATGTTGGCGGCTTTTAATTATCAATCGGCGGTTTTTATATATAATTTTAAAAATGATTAGATTCATTATATTCAACATAAAATATAGGGCTGAAAGGCGAACCATATGGCATATGCACTCATCATATGCCATATAGTACATGTTTTGAGAAAGGGGATACCTGGCGCGCATCCTGGTCTCCGTCGCTGACCCGACCACTCTGGAAGCCCTCCGTAGTGTTTGCCACACTAAAACACTCTTTCTCCCGTTAATCGACACAGTAAATAACAAAAGTAATATTTATAACGTTCTAACTTATAAGATGGCCTTTTGTTGAAAACCATGACATGGTAGGTAGAAGACTTACCTATAATAGTGGAAGAAAGATTAATGCCTACACAAAACAGTAAAGCATTATTAAAAACTTGGCACTAATGTGCATATACTGTATTTAATTCCCTTAATCGGAGTAAAATATATGAACAAATATCGTGTGTCGAGTTTTCAGTTTCAGAAGGGCCGTGAAAATGTGACACTGTTAACTGCGCTAAGTTGAACTATCCTTAATTTTTTATGCGTTTGCGAACTAAAATATTTAAGTTAGCAATTTCATGCAAGTGCATCACAGGCGAACGTTTACCAATTTCGATTTTACTTCGACGTGTGCTATGTTTACACCCTATCAATTCCATCAGTTTCCATATTTCCAGTACCCTGAACTCCAATTTAGTTTTAAAAGATAAAAAGTACTATGTGGGCAAATTAAGTTTGTAATACCTACTCCGTGAAAGCTGGAAAACGTTCATTTTTCGGTATTAATTCGGCATTGGGAACCTCGGTATCCGGTAGTTGGTATTACCGACGAATACCGGTATTACGATACCGTCATTGGAAGTACTCGTCCCTTATAACTTATAAAGTGCACTGTATTTATCATTCCACTGATTTTCATCAGACCACGACTATATTAATCAAAGAATGCTCTATCATATCAAGAATAATTCTCATCATCAAAATATATCAAATCATAAAAAGAATAGGGTCTACGTAGTATAATGTATGATACATTTTAGGTCGGATAGCCAGTATAGTAGTGGGCCCAAAATCGAAATTTTTTTTACTTTTAGGCGGTAAAATTCTTTCACCTTATTTTCACTATCACAGTTCCTTACCTTTACGTGTTGTCTTAGGCAATATTTTATACTAGGATTATAATTCCGAATTAGAACTACACCCTATTTGTTCTATTATTAAATTATAACAGACTCTAGGCTGAACGCACGATTCCAGACGTTTTTCTCTACCTACGCCCACCAAAAACATCACACAAAAAGTTATGACCAGCCCGGTGGCCAAGTTAGTTGGTCAGATTTTTAGGGTCGAGGGGTCAGGACTTATAGGCCAAAAACATGACCCATAGCAACGAATTTTTTTGACCTTTGTTTACATTTTTGAGAAATCCTGAAGGAATTTGTTGTCACTTTTATATCCGGC